>BQNB010002441.1:26027-114379 GCA_026074375.1 Tanacetum coccineum | reverse complement strand
TTCGCACGCACCCCCGTTTTAATCACTTATTCAATAAAAGATAAAACTAAGATAAAAAATTTATAAAATTCATTTAAAAGGCTTATAGAACGGGAGTTCGTCATCTTTGACTTTTCACAATCCCCAAACTAAGCTTAAAACGAAATCACAGTCAAATATAAGATTAGATGCTAACACTACTCATAAATGCTAATTGTGTACGCATAGCTACTTTTCGCTCCCTTATTCCTAAATCCTCTAAGGATTTTATTATTATTATTGGTGACAAATAAATTATGTCCTTATTATCATAAAGGTGCCCGGTTTAGACCATAATTAGTTTGAAATCCTTTCCTAAAGAGACGATATGGTGAGAATAAGGTCCACATTAAGGTTCTAATTTCGCATGATTTAGGGGTTATCCTTTTTATTTCATCCGAAACAACTCAACTACGAGTCTAGAGACGGAGGCTTTATTTAGATAACCCCGGAGTCGAAATTTGGCTTTATTATTATTATTATAATGCAACAATATTAGCCTTCGGTCCTTTAAACAACTGACACATCGGGCGTCCTAACCGACAGAGCCAGTAGTCTTATTTCGACCTCAGAAATTTCCTCGACCTTTTTGAAGGCTGCAACATCGGGCGTCCTAACCGACCAGATGCAGCAAACTTTTATCAGTCTCGGATTATTATTATTATTATTACTTCCACCCTTTAAACGACTACAACATCAGGCATCCTAACTGACAAGAAACAGTGGTCTTATTTCAGCTTCAGTTTATTACATTATTATTATTATAGCCAAATTTCAAGTCTTGTGGTCTTTTAACTACCGAGGCATCGGGCATCCTAACCGACAAGACCCGGTAGCCTATTTCCCATAACACTGACAGAACCTCGATGTGTACCTTACTTTCACTAGAAGGAATCTCTACGAAGGGATCTAAACTAAGAATCGCAAAAATCAAAGTAACTTTATTTATTTAACAATTATATAATGGTTATTAAGCTGGTGGGAGCAAAAAGCCACAATTAACCTCTATGAGGTCTAAAAAGATCCAACTAATCCATGCTTAGCATCTAACTTATATTCAACTCTATCATTTTTCTTTCTTTGCAAAATCTTAAAGTTTAGCAAATGCTTAGTCTCGAAAGCTATGGGGAAAGCTAGAGTGCAAAACTCGGTCAAGTCAAAATATCCCTAGTTCTACGGGCCCACTTATTCACATTTCTAACAATAACTAAGAGAGTTTTTTTAACATATAATAAAATAAAGAAATTTTTTGGTTAAAACGGGATTGCGAGGGACACAGACAGGCAACAAGTATGATTAATTTCGTTAGAAATCCAAAAACTGATACGTACAAAACATGTCGAGTAATATAATATAGTAATTCCCGTTGGATGTGAAAATTGCTTGAGGACAAACAATGATCAATCTTTCGGAGTCGAAGTCCCAACGAGATTTGAATTGAAAACCACGTTTATGTTTTGAAGTAAAATGCTTGATTATCTTTTAGGATTTTTAGTTTTTAAACTATTTTTAATACTAAAAAAATTATACTATTATTAATACTAAAATTATACTAATAAATTAAACTACGAGAATTATGCTAAAAATGATCTAAAAAGATTTATGAGAATGCTTGTTAAGTGAGGTGAAAAGTTCATTAAGTGTGAATTAAGGTTTATTAACGAATTAATTTCCTTAGAAAAGATAATTATCTCACAACGTTGGTTTATTTTGACAAAAACCTCTTAAAAAGATATTAATTACTAGATGTGTAGTTTGACTATTTTTCTGGATTTTGCCCTTTAAAACATTCAAACCACAAATCTAAATAATCGAAGATTATTAATCAATTAAACCTTTTTTAAATCCACACTTAATTCCCAAATCACAACATCACTTAACAAGCACTAATTAAACTACTCACTAAGCATAATGATCAAATAAGCCAAACTAAACATAATAAGCTAAATTTATCTAAACTAAAAGTATTGAAAAAGGAGAGAAAATGGAACTGAATTGAAGAGCCGTAATTAAACGATAACCACCCGATTTATTTAGCTAAAGCAAATAATCAAATTTGGTCTAGCTAAATAAACTCTTAAGCTCCACGCCTCATGAGTTGACCGGTTCCATCACAAAATTAAAACCACATAAAAGTGTTAGACTAAAAAAAAAGTTAATAACCATTTACTCAACTCTCCATTCTATTTCAATTTTATATTAATCTAACAAATCGCCCAAATATGATATTGAGATTTGGGCTACTATAAAAAGTGGGCCAAATTTTGTATAAGTAACCGAGAAACAGAAACAAGTATTACAACTTTGCTAATTAATAAGCTAGTCTTACAACTTCAATAAGCTAAGCAAGAACTAGATAAGCCAAATAACGACAAGCAAACACTTAAACAACTTATTTAAAAACAAGCAACGACCAAGCACGAGATTAAGCCCTTTTTTTTACCGAGCTACTAAATGAGATTAATCAAGCTAAACGAGATTTAAACTAAATAAGCTCTAATCGAAACTATAAACACTCCTAACATCAATAATAAGCCTCCACGAAACTGAATAAGCTCATACATCTTATCCGCAACTTTACAACCAAACAACTTAATCCGGATCATGATTCAAACTATATAAGCTTAAACTTAATGAATAAGCTACAATAAGCTTAATCGAGTGAGAGAATAAGCTGTGAGAGATGATAAGCTGGTTGTGGTAAAACAAATTTAATATACTTATATAGTAATAATTCCGTAAGAAATTCCTTGCCAAAATACTTCTCAACCAAGAGAAATATAAGGTAGAAATCTCACAAAATAAAACACAATTTGTATATTTTGTAGGATCCCGATAACACTTTCACTTCATATACCACACGAATCTAGATCAAGAAAAGAGAGAGTGCGGAAGAGAAGATTTCTAGAGAGAGAAACAAGAGAGAGGTTAGAAGGAGAAAAGAGAAAAATGAAATATTATAAATGAAATCCACTAACTTTTCCTAGGTGGAAAAGTTACTTATATACCCCGACACATTAAGTGACGTTCGGGATATTTGACTAGGACCCGGGCTCGGGTTTTGCTTGGGATTAAACCCGAAACATATACAATATTAGATTAACTATCGAGCCCGATTCCCAATTTACTTTCCATATTACAACGTTACAGCTAATTGATTGACGACGACTTAAATTCATAATGAACGAACTTCATGTTCGACTCAATATTTTGAGGACTAACAATCTCCACGAAGTGGTTCAATTGATGACCACTCCTTTCATTGAGATCAATGAGATTGCTTTTGTCGTTAAGCTCATGTGGTCTTGGTCTTTCTCTTTGTTCTTTGTTGTAGTTTTGTTCCTTCATGCTTTGTGATCTTGACTTTGAGCCTTTGTCATTGTCTTTCGACTTTGTCTTTTAGATCGAGATCTTTAAATCTTATTCCTTGCTTGTTTTGACGTCTTTGTTCATTTTTTTTTTTTTTTTTTTTTTTTTTTTTTTTTTTTTTTATGGCCGTGCGGATCTTGTGTTTTGGACCAACGTTTTCTCTATACTATGCTCATCTTGAAAGCTTCAAATCATAGTTAGCCGGAAGTCTTTTGCTCTTTTAAATCTTGAGCTTTCATATAGATTGACTTTTGTAGATTGAGCATGAACATGTGGTAATGAATCGACTTGTTGATTGGGATTTGTCTACCTCCGTTTTAACCTTCAGGTTTACTGTTAGTGATAAACGAGTAAATTGATTTGAAAAATCAATCGTCGTTATTAATTGTAAAGAGAGTCTTTTTGTAACACATCGTAGAGTTTTAATCTTTTATCCAAATTTTCAGCAACAGTCATTCATATACTGGAAAAATCGATATCCAGTTTCTCAAGTTTGGATTCTCAATATGGATATTATCGAATGTCAACCTACAAATAGCTTGTTTGATTGCTGACTCAAGCAGGATTTCCATCTTCATTGTGATTACTTATAGTAGCCACTAGGTGGTTTGGCAAAATATCATAAGATATTGCGGTAGGTTTGGACTCTTGTTAACATGCTTGTGAACTTGGTGATGTTCAACAACTGTGTTTGAAATGGATATGTGTCCCCATACGAGATTTAGATTGATCTCTGGGTCTAGTCGGTTAGGCATTTTGGTTTTTAGTACTGGAGGCTTGGAGCAGATTGCCACCTATTTCAATATCAACGATTTCTGGAATTAGATGGCAATAGATAAGTGTGTATCTCCGTGGACAAATGAGACAAGTTTTGTTGAGAGAAACCCGAATAGGCTGGGAGGGTTGTGCATTGCATCACTGGGGTCCATGATGTTTGTTTTCAATGTCAGCAAATCAACTTGGGATTCTGAAGCATATGTAATGATACCGGTTTCTACCTTATTGTTGTTGTGGAGGGCTTCTTTGTTTACAACAATTATCCATACATTTCTTTTTTATTCTTCAACGCCTTTAAATGCTCTACCAGGAGTCATTTCAACACCTTGTTGTGATTGTTCGGTGTTAGTCAATCTTAGTCGGCAATTATTCCCATTACATTCTTCTCCCATATACTATAGGACTGCTATTTCTAACTTTGGATTATCCTTGGGTAGATCTCCGGTTCTGGTTGGATCATAGGATGATTCCTAACACATAACCACCCTTTGACTTCAGGAATTGTCGATGAAATTAAGATGTTTGTTGGGTATAGATCAAACATAAAACCATTTTCTTATGTTCAGCACATTGAGTCGATTAGATCATATTTTAATTACATTTTCTCCCTTTATTTTAAATAATAAACACTTAGTTTTTGATAATACCTGTGATTAAATATGTCTTAAAAATATCTGTGGGAGGAAATTATTTTTATCAGCATGAATCGGTTGGAAACATTTTGTAATGTTTTGATAATACATAAGAATTGTCGTTGTTGATGTATCAGGGAACATTAAAACTTTGTTTTTCGAAAAAACTCCCCTCAAATATAGGACCAATGAAAAATATTTTGTCTTTTCGAAAACATTGTGTGGGTTGGAGTGTTGAAAATCACAATTTTGAAAGATTATGAATTGACATAGAGAAATTCTTGAAAAAATTATGTTCAACTTTTTGAAAAAAAACCAAATGTTAGAGGGACCTTCTCTTCTAACGGTAAAGGGTTAAGGCACTGAAAGTTACACTATCCTTTTTTATGAGCTAAAAACATTGAATGTTTGTATGAACATCTTTAAGGACCGAGAAACATTTTTTTTCTCGTTGTTGAGGATAAGTTATAAACCTTCCTTTATATGAAGTCAGGATTTTGTACTGATATCTTTGCACATAAGCCATTTTAGAAATTAGGAATGACACAGTTTTGAAAACATATTTGCAAACTCTCGCTTCGGACAATTTTACCACACCCGTGGCAATGTTAATCAACATTTCTAAGCACGTAAATGTTATCGTTTCCAAGAAAATTGTTCGAGAAGATTCTTTTGGAATTTTTCTGATCTTTCTGATTTTGTATTTTCTTTTTAAGTTTTATTTTTTCTTGTATTTTTCGCTTATCAAAATTATTTACATGGTGATGTGTGATGATGATATCAGCAGTCTCATTTGTAGTTAAATCCAGATCAACTGGATGTCAAACATTTCATACCAATCCTTCTGACAAGATACTTAAACGATCCTCTGAAAGGGCTTTCGTAAACTTGGGAGTCTAAGTGGTTTTCTGTTCTGACAATATATAGTTCAATTATCCATTTTTCAACATTTTCTTTATGAAATGATAACCGAGTATGGATTGTAGCTTTGTTCGCGGATATGTTGCACGGAGGTTGACATGAATATTGCTATGGCTGACCTGGGAAGTCGTTAATACAACAGGTATTTAGTTGTAGTTGAAGCCATAATCTTTAGTTGTGTCTCATCCATAATACTGGAGCACAAACTTGCAGATAACGTCCACGTACTCTGCATCTGCTGAGAATTTTGCAGTTTCTGTTTTGTTTCTTTGACATCTAACTTATAGCTTATCACCAAAGGAAACTGTCTTTCCCTCAAGGAAGTGCTTTTGCGAGTATCAATGCATCCGGCATGATCATGCGTCAAAATTGCTGTTAGTTCAAGTTAGAATTCCTTTGGATAACCAGAGTCCCTATGATAATGGTCACCCCCTTTAGGTATATTAAAGATTCTTATAACTCCTTGAGGTGCTTTTGGTGTTTGCCGTGCTTGATAACGTGCACATAGCTTCTGCTTTGCACTATGTATGGTCTACTAGATGTCATGTACATGAGTGCACCTATTTTACTCTGATAATAGATTGGTCTACGGGGTTCTCCATCTCATATCTACATCTAGTTTGGGGTTTGTAGCAATGGTTGTACCAATGGAGTGACAATTGTCCGTATTATGCTTTTTCCAAATTTCTAAAGCGTACTTGGCCTGATTGATAAAAATACCTTTTGGGGTTGGTGGGATCTGTAGTCATAAAAAGACTCAATCTCCCATTAAGGCCGTTTCTCAATCTACTGTGCATTAGCTTATCAAATCTATTTTGAATTTTTAGGGTTTTGTAGTCTAAAAATATATGTCGATCAACGTAATCTGCACAAGTTAGTAAATATACTCCCTAGTATTTGATCTTGAAATAATCAGTTGGGTCAATTGTACCTTTAGTAAAGCCTTTAGGACATTAGGATGTTGATAGGTTCATCATTTCCAGGCTCTTGGAGCTGGCTTTAATCCATACAAAGCTTTTCCTGTGAAGGTATACTTTTTTGGATGATCGGATCAACGATCCATTCGGCTGAAGCAAACATAAACCTTCCTCCTTCAGTGGTCCATTAAGAATGTCGTTTTTTTACGTCCATCTAATAGATTGGAAAAGAATTGTGTGCTGAGTAGGGCAATGCAAATCTGAAATGCTTCCAATAGCGGCAATGTTTATGCAACAATGATTCTTCGAAATCAATACCCTTTTCCTGGAGCATAACCTTGCAATATGTCGTGTTTGTTGCGCGAATACAGTTCTGATTCTTCGCATCCTTTTTGTTATTCATAACTATCTTTTAGCTTTATAATTCTTCTTGCCAAATGGTTTGTCGAACTAGTTCCCCAGACTTTTCAGTCTGTTGTCTTGATGAAGTTCATCCTGCATTGTTCGGATCCATGCAGAATCAGCTTTGCTCCTTTATGGTTTTCGGTTCAACATTATCTCAACGTTGGAGCTTGCGAACCATACACATTTCAAAGTTCTGTGGCAGCTGTCGTCTTGTTTTAAAAACTGCTATGGGTGGATTTTCCACAAACTTGTTCTAATAGCTGATCTCTGGTCCATCGGTTATCATGACTTAGTGGTTGAAATGAATGCACATTGGTATTATGAATGTTGAGTGAGGAAGGCCTGCACAATTCTTACTACCCGTGTACAAAAAGGATTGATAAATTAGCTTCTGGAAAGATGCATTCGGGCTTGAATCATTGTTGTTGTCCCTCATCATGACCGTGTGCTCTCGGATTGTATATTCTTCAAGTAAGGACATGAGAAGGAAATTTCAACTCCTGTTGTGACGAATATGTTTCTTGCTGTAGGACAAATTTTTGTTGGGGGCACAAGGTCAGTGTTGTCATAATTTGACGCCTTTTGTCCTTGAGGAAGAGGCTGAGAGACATTTTCAACAGACATCTCTTGTCGTTATGGTTGCAGAGGTCTGAATGTTGTGATCAGACATCATTTTGATATTTCATCAAACTTGATATGATGGACTCAAACTATTAAGCGTGTTCTCTTGTTATAAACTACGATATCGCCCTTCGATGAGGAGTAGTATTATCCCACATGGACTCATGGATCCCCTTTTTCTTTCATCTTATCCAAAATTTCCCCATTCTCTAGTTTATTGTAACAAGTGCAACCAAAAGATAGTGAAGATGTTTTATTTAAGTTTTCCTGTCATTAAACGATGTGAATACGTCGTTTTCCATGAGTCGATTTGATGGTTATCTGGTTCTAAGTATAGCATGCGGTTGTGACAAATGTTCAGCCCAAAATGGATAATGGATGCTTAGAAGGCTGGGAGAGCATTGTTCGAGCGCCTTAACAAGAGTGCAGTTCCATCTTTCGACAACACCGTTTCTATTCAGGTAGTTCGAGGAGTGGAACGTATGATCGTTTTTTTCTCTTTTTTTTCGTCAATGCCTTCTTCTTTAAAAATAAAGCATGAGTGGCTTTGTTCAAGAAACTTTCGTGCCTCTGTCAGTAAGGACAGGTAATAACTTGAGCTTCAGATTGCGTTGGAATCATGTGAGAAAGCTCTTGAGAACTTCTGGTGCTTCATCCTGCGGATCGTAGAAAAAGAGTCCAAGTGTATCTGAATAGGTCATCATACACCTCCAGAAGAATATATTTCTTCCCATTTTCATGCTTGCAACCGTATTGGGACCACACTAGTCCTTGTGAACGCCAAATCAGCACATTCTTTGGACAACTTGGAACAATTTTGATTAAATGAGCTTTTTTTTTGCTTTATCATTTCAAAAGACGAACATAGTTGTTCTTTGCAAATTTCAACTTAGGTATGCTGTCACATTATCTTTCGTTGAGAGTAAGTGATGTATCGAAGTTAAGATGAGAAAGTCTTCGATGCCATAACCATGCTTGAGTTGGTGAAGCTTTAGCCATGAAACAGATTGGAGTTGATGAAGTTGTTTCTTGAAGAGATATTGTGTAGAGATCGGATCCACGATTACCAGTTAGTAAATCGTTTCCCTAAAGATCTCTCACAAAACAAGTAGATTTCCTAAAAGGAACCTCCAAATCGCATCAACAGAATTGACAACCGAGAAAAGATTGTGATTGAGGCCTTGACGTAAATAAACACCGGTTTATTATCATTAAATACGAACATATTCTTGTATTCTGTGTTGTGTAATTTTCCTTGATTCAGATCTCCATAACCAAGAATTGGAGCAAATTGATCATTTCCAAAACGAACAGTACCCAGAAATTTCTCCACAAAATTTACAATAGTTGAGATTGCAATCATGTGCTTTGTGCACAGAGTCAACAATGAATGGATGAGTTGTTCAATCAGCAAGAGATTTAGAGGTAGATTTAGAACATTGACAAAATTATATCTAAGGAATTTGATATCTTCAATAACATTAGTAATCTAGAGAAATGTCTATAGTGGGACTAATTAATTGTTGTACATTCCTCTTCCCTTGATTTTAGCTCCATATCTTTTTGGTCCTATGTGGCTTTTGTGTCCATTTATATCCTGATGGACATTTCTTAGCTATCCACCATTTCTATTCCTGATTTGTATTCTCATACAACTCCTTATAGTAACTCTTGGATTTCTGAATAGTGGTATTTGATGCAACTGTTTTCTTATGGGGTGTTGCAACAGATTTGTTCATTTTTCTCTTGGGTTTACTAGCACTAATAGGCATCCCTTCAGGCTTCTTAGTTCTAGCGTTCTCGTTCAATTCAAGTATCTAGAAACAAAAGCATCATGATTAGAATTAAACACATATTTTCTACATTCAGCACAAACAGTATTCACATTCAAATGTTTGCATTTGAACTGTCATTACACACAGTTACAGACTTTGTTTTCCTAGAAATACTTGAAATCCTATGGTGTTCTTCTACTTCCTTGTGGTTAAACTTCACTTGACTATTGTTTGGCACAACCTTATCTTTAACTTGATAATCTTAAGGTTATGGTCTGCTAACACTTAGTATAGTGGATTTAATCTGTAGATTTATGAAACGTTGGGGATTAGTATACTTGAAGCTTGTAGGCATACTGTGGTGTGTCTAGTTTGTGTTGTGGTTAATTATGGATTGGCAATTCTATACTTTTCCTGGTTTAGCACATTCGAGTGTATATCAGCTTGTTTTCTAATCTGAGGAAATTCTGTTGATGTGACCTGGTTTAATCAAACCATCCGACTGCATTAGTTTTATTCAACCGACTGTTTCGTTTGAAGACTTCTCATTTTTCAGGGAAGAGAATTTGAAAAAGGAGTCGGTTTTCATAAACTGATGGTTTTGGAATCCGTGAGCATTTGGTTGTATACGATAAACAGATGGTATATCAAACTGGAGTGTCCACGGACTTTCCTTTTGCTTTTTCTCTATGAGTTTCTTTAACTCCTGATGGCTATTTCTCTTGTCTTGCATTTTGAGCTTTCAAATCCCTGTATTTCATGATATTTTCCGTTTCTTTTTCGAAATACATTTGATCCGTTTTCTTTTACAAACTGAGTTGTTTTTATTTGTTCTTTAACATTGTTATAAAGTAAGTTCAAGAGAAATAAGTGGTTCAAGTTTAGCAAAACTCTTTAAAAGTTTTTATGAACTTCTTTGTTAACAGATTCAGTTGTTTCGAATGCTTTTATGCAAGTACTTCTACATTCTTTTACTTTTATGAAGATACATTGCATTGTAATTACAGCATAAGATTTAATCAGACAGAGATGCAAATATGAACATGTAACTTCTTTTAGCACACACACTCTTCGAGAAGTTGATTATATATGTTTGAAAATCAGCCTTTTCTGATTTAAGTTCGTATCTCTTTTTCAAGGGATTTAACGTACGCATAATTTCATGCCATTTCCGTTTTAAGTTTCATGTTCAAAACGAAAACTTTCATTTTGTGTTTTTATGGAAAGAGGCTTAATAAGGTTTTATCAAAAACTTCCCATATCTTGAGCAGGTCTGGCACCCCCGTTAAATAACTACTGTTGATATAGACCTAGCTTGATCACAAAATCATTTTAAAATGTTTGATGTTAAATGTTTGTCGTTAAAACTTGTCTACTTTTACTAATGGATTTCGAAACGGGTAGAAAGGCAACTTTTTAGCAATGTTTGGTTTTGTTCTAACAAATGGTTTTTCTCCCACATTGTTTCTCCTTCCTAACTTCTTTTGCGGTTTCAACTGATAAAGATACTCAGTGAGGGGTGCTTTGAAAATTTTCATAAAGATAATATTCTGTCTTGTGTAATCTATGGTTTAACATAATTCTTTATTAATTTTGATCTATCTTCATTTGCAAGAGTCATGGTCTCTTCCCTATCAGGGGAACTATTGTTGCATGATCCGGAATTATCATATGGATCTCATACAAATCAGGGCTTTTTAGATTTGAGCTTTTTGAGGGTACCTTGGATTGGCGATGGTTGCGTCTACCATTATAGGATCGGAGCATTTGTGGTGCAACATTAAGAATGGTCTGAATGGACTGGATACGAGTATAACCAATTTCGTTTCAAAAACTTTAGTTGTTTGTCCATATCAATCATTCTTGTCAATATCTTTTTCTTCCTTAACCTTTAAATCCAAAATACCTTAGTTTTCTCTTTTAGACGACCTTCTAGTTGTGACTTTGTTAAAAGACTCTTTTTGACTAACTCATCGTGTTTCTGATTGAGAACTAAAATTTCATAGGCTTTTGTTTTTAAAATTCTTTAATTTCAATGTCTTTTAGAGCTAATTGTCATAGAGTTTCATTTTTAACTTAGTTTGGAAGAATTCATAATCAATCGTCAGGTCATAAAGGCTTTGTACTTCTCAAACTCATTCTGTTTTGTTCTAAAGTGCAATCAGACAACTATCCCGGCAACTAGTAGCCTCACCAGAGGCTCTATTAGTCTCGTCAAGGTTAGTTTTGCACTCCTCTAGTTCTTGAGTCAATGATGCGTTTGCTTTCTTTAATTGCTTTAAAATCGTTTTGTTTTTCTCAGTATCAAGAGTTAAGTTTGCAATTAAATTAGCATAGCCTATGCACGTCATCAAGCACATTCTGCAAGCATTTTGGCTTCAACTGATTAATCATATATTACATATATTTGTTGAATCAGGAGTGACCATTTCATCATCCTTCTCCAAAACTTATGTGTCATTAATGGATTCAGGTTTGCTCAGAATATCGTCTTTCATTTGCGCAAACACATTATTTTCTATCATGGTTTTGTTACCTGTTCCAAATGGGGGTGACTAGTTTAGTTGAACTGGATTCTTCTGGTTTAAGACTCTGAATCTTTGCATGAAAACTGTTAATGTGCATTCTAATTCCTTGTTTCATCATCTCTTTTTCGTGTCCGCTAGCCAATCAGCTTGCTCAGCTTGCAGTGGACACCTTGTTCAAGCTTGTTTGCACAATCATCATACTTTATCTTGTTTTGGGGAAAATACGAGTATCTTTATCAAGCTTTGGCTTCCTGCATTACTTTGCATAGTGGCCAAATCCATTGCTGTTATAGCACTGTATCCCATTTGTTGGCACTACTAACTTCCTACAGTTTCCCTAGCCCCATGCAACGGTTTCATTTCTTGATTCCCAAACTGCCTACTGATTGTTGTTGTTATACCTTGGTGTGGTTTCTTCAAGTCTTGTTCCTGGAGTTTGAGAAGTTCAAAGGTGGCGTTGGTAGTTTGTTTGTAGAGGGCTTTTGAAATACTTTGGCAAGAGTGCCAAATTCTTTTGCATGTCTCTTATCCATTGAGCTCTGTTTCAGGATCACTGTCTTCTTCAGATACTGACTCAGATTGAGGTGTAACTGGTTTGGCGATCTCTTTGCCTTTGTGTCTGGTAGATGCACTTAGTCTTGTGGAAGATGATGTTGTATTTGTTCTCTGAGGTTTTGGTGCTTGATAGTAATTATCTGAGTATGGTTGAGCAGCCGCAAGAAGTGCTAATGGATTTGCACTTTTAGCTATTCTCTCAGCACGGATATCATTAACTTCATTTTGATACTGCTTCAGAATGTCAAAAAGTGTGTGATATGAGATGGTGTCTATTCTTTGATTGCTTGAACATAACCGTCACAATCTTGACCCATTTGGTTGAAGTTGTTGAAGAAATTGAACATTCACTTAATGTTAGTAACTTGCAAGTTGTTCCTTATCAATTCATACATCAGTTTATAAAACCGTTGGCTGGTAATACGACTCTATTGATTCTCCATCTCGAGAAGTAAACTTCCCAAATTCCCAGAACAGATTGGTCTTTACATCTTGTACGTTTAATGATTCACCCTGTTGTAGCCTTTCAATGGCTATCCACATCTCATTCGCTGTTTTACAAGCATCAACAGTGGAATAGATATCATCTCCAATACTAGTTAAAAGCAAGAAAATTGCTTCTTTTTCAGACAGAAAGGAGTTTTTTTTCTCTGGGTCAGGTTCATACTGTTCAATGTGTTTGTATGTTGTTGTATTGCAGGATTACCTTCCGTTGCAGCAACAGCTTGAACTAGTACAGTAGATGGCACGTAGGGACCAGATAGTATGCTTTTTCTCAGTCCCTCACCATTTGGTTTCGTGTCAATGTACCGTAGAAAACGTGATCTCTATTGTGAATATCTTCCTGGTCCAAGCATTGGTGGACGATCTTTTGAACCAGCTGCCATGATATTGACTAGAGTAGACATGATGAATGAATGGTTATGAATTATGAAGTGTGAAAGTTGTTGGATCTTAAGTGGATATGATGTGATTGAAGTTGTGGTTTTGTATGCAATTCACGTTCACGGGATTTTACACGTCTATGATTAAAACCGATAAATGACTTAACGGGATTTTACAAAATCAAATAGAAAACCGTGAATGAATAATCAATTGTTGTTTAAGGTTTGTTTGTTGTGAACTGATTAATTGTCCTCGTAGTCCGAATTTAAAAGTCAATAGTTCTTCAAGTTATGTTTGTCTTGATGTTCTGTTTTTTTTTTTGATTAGGACAATGATTAATAGATTCCCAATTCGGTCAAATACCACCTAATGCGCGGATCGACCTAGGCAAAACGCAATAAGGGTCTTCAATTAGGGTCTTCAATAAGGGTTTTCAATGGACAAAACACAGTCTTCTTTAGACAAAACGCAGTGAAGAGCCTTAGGCAAAACGCAGTCAAATCTTGAGGCAAAACGCAGTCAAGAAATGAAATGGACAGAGTCTCCCCTAGGCAAAACGCAATAAGGGTCTTCAATTAGGCAAAACGCAGAGGCAAAACGCAACCTTTCATAAACCAAAACACAGAGCCAAAACGCAGGAACCAAAACGCAGGAACCAAAACGCAATAGGCAAAATGCAGGACCAAAACGCAATAGGCAAAACGCAATACCCAAAACGCAGAGGCAAAACTCAATAACCAAAACGCAATAGGCAAAACGCAGGACCAAAACGCAATAGGAAAAACGCAATACCTAAAACGCAGAGGCAAAACGCAATAACCAAAACGCAAAGCCAAAACGCAATAGGCAAAACACAATCAAGAACACCCCTTCAGTTAGTCAAAACGCAGCCAAGAAAAAAATCATCAAACTTTCTTGAAAGCTACGAAATGATGTTAAAACCACCAGTAAGGTTGCAGGGATTTTGTTCTAGCCCGAAAGTACAAATCTCTTATACCTTTAACCACAACACAACAGATCTATCTTTGATTTTTTTTTATTGCTATTTTTATCGAACAAATATAAGCCACGGAATTTGAGCTTATTTAAACATAAGAATCAACAAGAATCCACAAGTATCTCTGATACGATTGTAGGATCCGATAACATTTCACTTCATATACCACACGTATCAAGATCAGAAACGCGGAGAGTGGAAGATACTAGAGAGGAAACAAAGAGAGATTGTTAGAGAGAAAAGAGAAAAGAGAAAAATGAAATATTTAGAAATGAAATCAACCACTAACTTTTCCTAGGTGGAAAAGTTATTTATATACCCCGACACATTAAGTGACGTTCGGATATTTTGGACTAGGACACGGGGGCTCAGTCTTTTTTTTAGTGTTCTGCTTTGAATTTAAACCCGAAAACATATTTCAATATTAGATTAACTATCGAGCCCGATTCCCGAATACTTTACTATTACACACGTTAAATAATGATTGACCGAGAATTAATACATTTAAATGAACGAATTCATGTTCGACTCAATATTTGAGGCTACCATTTTCCAATTAAATTTTTCCACAAATCGAGGAAATTCACTCGAATATCATTTCATAAATGTTTTATAAACTCAATTAAAATGTTTGTGATTTATTGCGTAGTCATCGGGTAAGATTTCGTCTGTATAAGGTGAAACTCTTAAGTAAATGTTCGCTGTTTTCAACAATAGTGTTTCCCAATAAAAATGTTTAAATAAATTTATTAAGGTATGTTTATAAATAAATTGTGATAATTAAATATAATTTAATTATTTCTGTGTCAGTACACGTTGTTCTTGTTTTTAAAATTTTGCGAGGCTGTTTCAGTCATTTTCTGATTGTTTTCGGGTCTCGGACAAAACTAAAAAGTTGTCCGGAATGTCGTTTTACATCAAATTGCTTTAGAGTCCGAAGTCTGTGAAACGTTATTTAGTCGGTCGTTTTTCGTTAAGTCAACTTATGATTTACATATTTCTTCTCTGTCTTCCAAGTCATATGAGTTATAAAGAAATTTGCACATGGGGATATGTAATAATAAATTTTGCTTTATTTTTAAATATGTTTTGAAAAAATTAACCGGTTACGCAGTAGTAATTATTTTTTATGTGACAATAAAAGATCAAAAGTCAAAAAGTCAAGTCGGACCCGAAAAGTCAAAGGGTAGCATAGTCATTTAAAATTCAGAAATTTGCCGGTTGTTACATTAGGGGAGGATTGTTGGGATTAAAAGACTTCATGATGATCTTGGAGTTAATATTGCTAAGGTTAGAGTTACTGTTGTTAAGCAATCTTAGTACTGCTCAGTAATCTTAGTGAAATATATGCTAAGTAGTTAATGCTGCTAGTTACTACTGCTTAGTATATTTTTTCTAATGTTTGTCGTATCTTTGTTACTATGTAGTATAAACTTTGTCGGCTAGTTATGTATAACACTGTTTTAAATACAATTGTGGTATACAATACCCAATAACAATCTAGGTGAAGGTTGTCAGCCAATTCCATAACTGATCTCACATAATACCCTACCATTTTTTCAACCATTACATCATCCTCCATAAGTATAACAACCTAGGAAGCCTAAAAGAATAGACACTCAGGTACCTTAGTCTAGTGATCCTATTTAATACTGGTGCAGAATGAGGTTGTTCCTTAAGGGACGTTGGTGATAGTTTGGTTGTAGGGCTTTGCCACTGTTGCTTCTAGGCTTAGTAGCAGACAGGGACAGTGGGTAACAGCAATAAGACCTATATCACAAGGCAAACACCTAATGAATCAGAGTTTCCCTATGAACGACTTCAGGTGGTTGGTCTCAGGTGCTCAGAAACCCATTAGGTATACTATTGCTCATATAGGTTTGAGAATGTATTTAAACATTCCATGATTCACTGCTCGTAAGAGGTATACAAACTTCAAAATGCTGAGATAGACTTAAACTTGATGAAATTGATGAGCATTATGTACAACTTTACATAAAAAATGGTTCTTGATTTGGAAAAAGACAAAAGATCACTCACATTAATGTGATTGCTTAGTTTGAAAAGGAGGGTCAAGATGCTTGAAAAAAAAAGAGAGAGTCAAGATAATTAGGCTGATGAAGATTATACAAAGTTGGTTTGACTGCTAGGGTAGAATCCTCTGATAATAAAGAAAGTTTGGGTAGGGATGCATCCAAACAGGGGAGGATTGATGTTATTGATGCAGATGAAGAAATTACCCTGGTTAGTGTTCAAAATGTGGATGAAGAGATGTTTGATGTGAATGTTTTAGATGGTGAGGAAGTGTTTGTTGCAGAACAAGAAGTTGCTAATAATAAGGAAAATGATGAAGTTAATGTTGTTGAAGAAGTAGTTGAAGTTATTAACACTGCTAAGTTAATTACTGATGCAACAACTGTTAGTGCTGCTACAACAACTACTGCTACAATTACAACTGTTGATGATATTACTTTGGCTCAAGCACTTATGGAAATAAAAAGTACAAAACCCAAGGAGAAATGGGTTGTTATACAAGAGCTGGGTGAATCTACAACAACAATATCTTCACAACAATCACAGGATAAAGGTAAAGGGATATTGATAGAACCTGTAAAGCCTATGAAAAAGAAAGATCTAATCAGGCTTGATGAAGAAGTTGCTTTAAAATTACAAGCTGAATTTGATGAAGAAGAAAGACTTGCAAGAGAGAAAGCTAAAAGAGAGAAATCTGAAAAAGAAAAAGAAGCCAATATTGCCTTGATTGAAACATCAGATGATATACAGGCAAAGATTGATGTTGATCATCAATTGGCTGAAAGATTGCAAGCACGAAGAAACAAGAAGAGCTGTTATATTGACAGATGAAAGGTAATTATTTCAACAAACTCTTAGAGAAAAGAAGAATGCATTTTGCAACTAAAAGAGCAGAAGAGGGAAAGAAACAAACACCAACAAAAGTCAACAGAGAAAGATAATTTGTCACTTACCTCTAAAGAACATGGAAGGATATAAGCTTAAAGATTTGAAGTTTAAAGAGTTTGATTCTATCCAAGATATGTTTGACAGAGCATTCAAAAGGGTAAATACATTTGAAGACTTTAGAACAGAGTTGGTGGAAGGCAAAGAAAAGAGAGCAGGAACAGAGCTGATACAAGAGAATGCAAAGAAGCAAAAAGTGGAAGATGACAAAGAAACAGCAGTGCTTAAACAGTGTTTGGAAATCATTCCATATGAAGAAGAGGTAACATCTGATGTTACTTTAGCTGCTAAGTCTCAAGTATTGTAGGCTGGAAGGATTTTTAAGAAGGAAGAAGAAAAGCTATTATTAAAATAATGAGAGCTGACTGGAAAGTCTCAAAGTTAAGATCTTTAGTCAACTGCATTCAAAGTTTGACAATGAAAGATTCGGAAGATTTGTACAAGTTGGTAAAGTTAAACAGCTAATTATGAAGTGAAAGACCAGTGGAAGACTTTATTTGTTGTTATGAGGATGATTTGAAAATAATTTTTGAAAACCACATGTGGAGATAAAGTATGGAGGAATCAACAAGATTACAAAGTGTTGGATTGGAAGTTGTATGACTCCTGTGGAGTACATTCCTTGAGGATGCAACATATGCAGATTTATATGTTGGTAGAAAAGAAGTATCTCTTGACACTTACACTTTCAAAGATGCTTGGCAAAAGAAAGGTTTTATAATTGATTATGAAAGTGAAATGGCTTATCAGCTTCTTAAATTTACATCATCAAAACAGATTAAGAAGTAAAGAAAAGTGTTTGGAAGCATCCTTCCTGGTGTTAGTGTTTATGAAGCTTTAAATTGAAGATACTTGAAGATTGTTGAAAGAAGAATATCAAGTTTAGGGAGGATTGTTAGGATTAAAGTTTCTTGAAGTTGTTTTTAATTACTGGATGCTCATGTTTGTGTTTAAATACTGCTCAGCTGGAGTTGCTACTGCTCTGAGACTTCCAAAGAAAAATATTTAAAGTGTTTACTCCTGCTAGTACCAAAGTTAGTACTGTTTGAGATATTAGTGCTGTGATGAACTTCAAAGAACAATATGTACAGTAGTTACTATGCTAGTACAAAGTTAAGCACTGCTCGTTGAGTTATATTGATGCTAGTGAATTTATGCTTGAAGTTTTACCTACTGTAGTAAATATCAAGTTATTGTGATAGTTAGTATGCTTATATGTTCATGTATTAGTTGTTTATAGAAATAAGATTTTTAGTACTAAGGAAAGTATTGTAAGCCGACTAGGCTCTTGGTGTATAAAAGGAAGGTCCCTAGTGGCATAGAAGTTTGATACACCAATACATGTGTGTTCTTAATAACAGAATAAAAACAAAATAAATATACAACTAGACGTATAATTCTTAGCTTCAAGGTTTAGTAATACTAATACTTTAAGAGTATTCTATTAGTATCTTAATAAATATCTAGAGCTTCATTTTGTTGATTGTAGATCAATTGATATTACTGTTTCATTGATAATTCTTCTTCATATTAAAGATTAGATTCCGCATATTCTTTAATACATTCAAACAAAGTTTCTACTATAGTTGTGTTAGATTTATCTAATATAACTAAACCTTAAACAAGCATTAAGGAATTCGATCTATTAAAGTGGGATCAACAGAGCTGCCTTGTCTGTAGACTTGATAGTAAACTTCGGCATCTTCTAGATCAACTGTTGGTGTCTTTTCTTGGGTAACTCAGGAATTTGCTGTAGAGAATATTTCTAAATAAGATATGTTGTGTGTTTCTTCAGTTCCTTTTGAAAGACATCCCCAACTTTGGATCCAAGATAATTATCTACAAGAGATGGAACTTGTGTCTTGAGAGCAGCAAGAGCTTCAGTAGAGAGATCTATTTTCTTAAGTTCAGACACATCTTTTTCCAATTTAGAAACTCTTAGCTGAACAGCAGAGAATGCTTCGGATTCAAGAATAGCAGTGGTGATGGTTGGAGCATCTGTTGTGATTGTTGGTGTAACTCAAAATTTGTGAACAACATGTTGCCTGAATGGGGTAGATTCGTGATTGCAGTCAAACTGAATAGAGGATTGAAAACATCCAACTATGATCAGCTGTATGCTTACTTGAAGCAACACGAGGCACATGCTAATGAGAACAAGATGATGTTGGAAAGATACAATCAACATGCTATTGATCCTCTTGCCTTTGTATCTAATGTTTCACCTCCGCAGTACAATACACAATCATCAGCTATTCCACAATCTGCATATGTCCCACCAGTTACCCATCAACCATAATTTGCTGATAACACACAATTTGATTCAGGACTTACCCCAACTGATGACTTGATTGAAAACTTAACAAAAATAGTTGCCCTACTCGCCCAATCCTACAAAACACACCTTCCTCAAACCAACAAACAACTCTGAACTTCATCTAACACAAGGAACCAAGCTATAGTTTAAAACGCCAGGGCTGTTGTTCAGAATGTCCAGGGGATACAGAACAGAGGTCAAGGGAACAATGCAAGGGGAGCATTTGCAGCTGGAAATGGGGGGTTTCAGAACAGAGTTGGCAATGCAAATCCTGGTCAAGCAAAGCCGAATAAGTGTTATAACTACAATGAAATAGGGCGCATAGCAAAACAATGCACTCACCCAAAGCGACCAAAGAATTCAGAATACTTCAAAGACAAGATGTTGCTGATGCAAGCTCAGGAGAATGAAGTGGTTTTGGATGAAGAGCAATTGTTGTTTATTGCAGGTGGACAGACTAACACGTTTGATGATGATGTGGATGAGGCACCAGTACAAGATTTAGCACTCAACGAGGACAACGTCTTTCAAGCTGATCAATGTGATGCTTTTGCTTTGAATGTTGGATGAGGGCTCTATTGCACCAGAACATGTTCATGGCAAATCTTTATCATCAGCCGAATCAATCTATGTACGCTACCGGTCCATCGTATGATTCGGAATTCTCATCTGAGCGTTGTTTACAAGATTATCGATAATTAATTAGATAGTGTGGTGAGTCTCATGATGTACAGAAATACAAAATGATCGTACAAATCTAACTACGTTGTGTGACTCATATGCTGAATAACGAGTGATTGTATACTATTTAGTAATATGAAACAGTATGTGAAGGGATAACGCAGATGCCAAGTTTGTACAAAAGTAATGTATCTTCTGTGCAAAATGATGCTTTAATGATGTTTATCATGATATGCATGAACAGGTCATGGCCCAATGTGTCTCTGGACAATGAGCTGAAAAGTTTGTTAATGTATCATATTAAAATACGGCTTAAACTTGTGAGCTATAAGGAATAGTCGGAGGTTTATAAAAAAAAGGGCAAGGTTTGAATTAACTGAAAGAGAACAAAAGATTGATGAACAAATGAGAATCATTATCACTGACCGTAACATTAAGGAAGAAACTTTGAAAAGGAACTTCATTATGTAAAAATGCAACTGAATTCTACCATTGACCATAACAAGTTAATGAAAGAAGAAGTAGCAACTTTGAAAAAGGATTTTAAACAGAAAGAAAATAAACACTTGAGATGGTTTTTGGATATGAAAAGTTATTAACAAGAAAATGTTGGGAGATAAATTATTACAAAACTGGATCGGGCCTCTTCAACAGCTTTCACATGTTATGCAAACAAAAACCTTATTATGATGAAAAGAAAAAGGTAGCAATAGGCTACAAAAATCCCTTATATCTCACCAGTGCAATGCAAGTTCAGTCTGCTCTCTATAATGGTCATGAAATAGTCAAGACCAATCATGCCCCTGAGGATACTCTTGAGTTAGCTGAGATAACTAGGAAGAGAATGCTTGAGAAAGTGAAAAGCCCTCTGTGTGTTGAAAAGAAAGTTAAGATTGCACCACCAGATTACTCGAAAGAGAATTATCTTGCAACTTTTACACCACATAGAGACATTTGACCCCAGAACAGATATTTTGGTCCTCAGATATTGCAAAAATAACCCCGAAACCAATTTCAGCAATGACGGTGTATCCACCCAATACACCTGCAAGGCTTGTCCCCAAAGTTCTTCCAACAAAAAGTCAAGTGAAAATTAATATTTATACCTCACAAACTTTTTTGGATTTTTGAATTTAAAACTTATTTATAAAAAGAGCGGCTTGGAATTACACCATGTGGTCTCACAGAAGGGGAAAGGGGTTTCAAACAAACAAAGGAATGTTACCTTACTGAGGTAATTCCATTTTTCAAAACGCTTAAAGAACATTTTGAGGGAATCCAAACGGCTCTCGTTAAAGAAGTTAAAGAAATGAAAGAAATTTTTGAACAAATGAAGTTGAGGTTAAACAAAATGATGTGGACAAGCAATGTGCTGAAATTTAAAGGAAAAACCTTCTCATTGAAAATGATAATCTTATTACTGATTGTTTGTCTAATGAATTGTTGTATAGTGTCATGAATGATGTGAATACTGTATCTAGATTTTCTGAATTGCATGATGCTTACACTGTAGGATAATCACGTTGTTTAGAACTTGAAGCTGAGATTTATAAATTAAAACACAAGATTAAAAAAGATGATCATAGTGAAATGATAAAACGTTTTTCCAACCTTGAGATAGATCACCTAAATTTGCAATTAAAGTATCAAAATCTTAAAGAACATTTTAGAAACAACAAATCACAATCATTGGATACTCTGAATTTGATCATTTTTTGAAATCAACTCTAAAATAAAAGCAACACTTCAAGGAAAGGACAACGCGATTAGAAAGTTGAAAGAGCAAATCTCTCAAATGAATAAGAGACGTAGTGAGGCAGATCGTATTCCTAATATTAAAGCCTTAGATTCTCAGAACATAGAGTTAACCGAACATGTCACGGCCCTTCAAGAACAAAATGAGCGTTTTAAGGCAGAAAATGGAAAAGTTAAGCTGCATTACAAAGAATTGTATGATTTTATTAAGATTATTTGAGTGTGTGCTTAAACACACATCATTTATACCTCGGAAAACACTATTAATCGGACTAAAAACACTAAAATATAGAAAATTATATTGCAAATATGTTTGTATTGTGTTTTTATGTCTTGCAGGTACAAGGGATTAAAAACGACACAAAAAACTGGTATTTTTGACAAAGATTTCACGTTTATCAAGATTCAAACAAGCCCGTAAAAATCCTCCGAGCACTCTATTGGAAAGAGCACGATATTTCGACTACGACGGTGCCTTCATCTCTTATTGGACCGGCCCGACACCATTTATATGGGTCAGACCGACCCACACTTATCAAATGAACAAGTTTAAACACTTGTTAAACTTAGCTCAGACCAAGACCATGCTTATTGGATTCGGCCCAAGAATTAAAAGAAAAAAGGAAGCAATTGGATCCGGCCCATGAGCTTTAGTGAAGGATAGAAAAATGCCCTACACTTCAGCTATATATAGAAACGCATCATGTCTCTTTTGGGATATCTTTTTCTTGTCATTTTTTTTGTCTTTCATTTTCGTAGGTAGATTTAGCAGTAGTATTATAACACCCCCAAATTTGCTCGCAGCGGAACCAACTATTTGGGTGTTAAAAAAATACAATAGTCACAAGATGTAAAGAACGACTCGAAGAGACGTTTTAAAAACAAGCAAACATTTCCATTCCTTGATTTCAGAGTTCAAAAGCGTAGTTCCCTACAGCATCGTTTCCATAATCATTATCCAATTTGAATAAAACAAACTAAAACAAGTATCATATAAGGAATGATGGATTCTTAAAATGATGAAAAAAAGTTTAGCGCAAATCTTCTCTTGAGCATGCAGCTTAGCCTTGATTCTGTGATAAAAAATGCTAAAAAAAATCAACAAATTGTTGATGTGAATTCATAGGGTTTTTATGAATAATTTAAGAACACAAGCAATAATAATATTGATTTAATGCATGACTTGTTGATCATACAAAGTCATTTCTGATAAATTGCATTAAAACTGTTGACAACGATCTTTAGACGAAATATGGATCATTTTTCAGATCAGGCTATTTATTTTCATATCTCACAAAAATAATAATAATCCCCAAGGCTTGGTATTTGTCTTATACTATTAAATCTCGAAATACATTATGTTCGAAACATTGGGGTCCCTTGAAAAGTGGTTTATCCCCAACACGAACGGGTTTGTCAAGCCCATAGATCTATTTAATTGATAACAACGGCTACCTCTCATAAGTAGTTGACGGTTCACGATTGGGGTCTTTTGACAAGAGGTACTTAATGCAATCAAGGTATATATTCGGGTCCAGCATACATGGAAAACAACTTGTGTTCAATTTGATAAAGTAGCATGTATCTCCCTCGCGGGGTTTAAGAAAAAATTTTAAGTATGAAAAGGCATGAGGCGATGAACTACATTGATCCGAAGCCGATGATCAATTAATCGAAACTATCCACTGTGAAACTTCAACGAACACGATACGACCTATAAAATTACGTTCGCTTCGTTACTTATGGTTTGTTTTTTGGTTGGTTTTTTGTTTTTTGTTATATTTTTGTTTTTATTGTCCCCCCCCCCCCCCCCCCACCCCACCCCCCCCCCCCCCCCCCCCCCCCCCCCCCCCCCCCCCCCCCCACCCCCCCCCCCCCCCCACCTCCCCCCCCCCCCCCCCCCCCCCCCCCCCCCCCCAATATTTTTCTTGTTGGTTTGTTTTTTTGTTATCCGAAAATTATAATCAACGATGCGTTCATCATTGTTTATTTGTCCAGTGGTCGGGTAAAAATTTATATCTTATATATATAAACATACATGTGATGAGAAATCACTTGCTGTGATTAACATCCTATTAACCCCACTTCATTGAGTTATATTATTTCCTCATCGTTTTATCTTACGATTAGTGACCTTAATGCAAACTTTTATTTTTTCGATAAACTTTCTATTTTAGAAAGTTACTCATTTTCGGAAAGTTACCATATTTGGTAAGTAAATGTTCTAAGTTATTTTACTATTCTATCATTTTATTTATATCCATGTAATTAGTTAAAAATTATATAAGTTTTATATGACCCGTTGACTTTTTAAAGTCAACATTTGACTATCGTATATAACAGTGTAATTCTCATCATCGGAATCGGACAATGATATTTCAATTTTCTAATTAACTTTATCGATATGTTGAGGACTTACTGTGGGTTCACATAAGAGCTCTAATTCAGATGTTAACGCGTCATTATAAACTATAGCTGGGAATTTCGTTTCAACAGATCTTAGGAAGTGAACATATTCATCATACTTGATCTTACCATACGTAGTAGTCTCTCAGTTATACACCTTAACTTTTCTAAGAGCTTTCTCAGTTTCAAGTCGAATATATTCCTTCATAGCAATGTCAGGGTCGTTCATTTCCTGTAATAAATTTTCTACGAAAGAAAAAGGTCAAATAGACTAATACGCCATATTCAGTAAACTGAATACGCCGTATTAATGTTAAAGTCGAATACGCTGTATTTGTTTAGAAAAAAAATTATACGTCGTATCCAAAAAGATGAATACGCCGTATTGAGTTTTAAACTCAGAAAATTAGAGCAAACTTTAATAATGCAGAAAAATACAGAAACACACAAATATGCAAAATATACAATGCAGAAAACAAACACACAAATATGCAAATTAATCTAAACTAAATGAAATCTAAACTAAAATACTAATAAACAAGAATTAAACAACTTCACTTCCCGGCAGCGCCGCCAAAAACTTAATGTGTTGTTGTGCATTGGTATTGTTTATTGTCAAGTTTTACATGTATATTTTACCGACATTACCTAAAAATAACACTAACAGGTAGTGTACATAATTAGATGTAGATTCATTGGTAAGTAGGGTGTTAATCACTAAGAGCGAGAGCATTAATACTTAAATCTATCAGTATTTTAGTTAACTTTGTTAGTCCTAAATTATTCTATTCTATGTTAAACCTAAGTTAATCCTAAACTAATGTAAAAGGGGAGGTTTTCAGCCTAACGGACTAGCGCGAGGTTTAATTATCTAACCTAAGGTTTTGATGACAATTAACACACATAAGTTGAAAGACAGAAGATAAAGAAGCGGTCAATCCTAATGTAAGGAAAACGCATTAACCATGTTTAATCTAAAATAATGCTAGTTTTAGTTTATAAGCGCAATGATTGTCTTGTTTCATTGTTCATATATCATTCTTAGACTTAGGCGGTACTTCTTCCTAAGACCTAGACTTGGCAATTCTTGTACAATAACCAAACTCATAACCACTCGCGGTTGCTTATAATCTATCTTAGGAGACAATAATGGTGATCTTATTGAATCCTAGCTCAACGAGACTTTACTAACTTACTGCTTAACGACTCTTTATATACTAGTAGTCCACTTGTCCAAATCTTTACTCAAAGAATCAGAACGTCACTTGTTGATCATAGGTCACCTGCTAGTCCACTTGTTCACTAAACCATGAATAAAGACAGCACGTCACTTGTGATCCTATTGCTCTAGATATATAAATCGCAATATGGAGAGATATCCCGGTATCTAGTCTATTTGGTCTGCTTTCTAGACCTAGTTGAATGATAGGTCGCATACTTAAGCATATAAACGAGTATAAATTGATAAACATAAGACAACGCACAATTTACAAGAAGCAATCAGAATAAACACAAACCAAACTTTAAATTATCATAGACATGGCTAATACCTAAAGATATTAGCCAATAGCCATTGTAAAGAATACAAATGTGATAGACGAACGATTAAGGTAACCTAACCAAGTTAATGAATGATACCAAAAATCGAACGTATATTAAGAGTATAAGAATTTACAAAGGTTTCCTAAGAATTGAAGCACGTTGCTGGACCTTCTTGGCTTCTTAGATCTTCTGACAATCAGACTTGGTGGTTAAAAGCATGCCTAAAATAGAGTTTAGGGTTTTGTATTTATAGAGTCTGAAAAAAGGTCGATACACCGTATTGTCCGATGTGGGATACGGCGTATAGGGGTATTTAGCTTAGGCTCTACGATTATAATATTCTAGACTATTTGTAACACCCCCAAATTCTGGTATGCAGCGGAATGTTAACAATGGGGTGCTACGTCAAAGTACAACAATCAAGATATAAGAAACGACCATAAATGGACGTTTAAGACAAGATTTCATTCGATGCCATAGCAAAATATCAGAGTTTATACATTTGTCCCATATGTTTTAAAAGAGTAATAAACATTTCAAGTATATATTTAATTAAACAAAAGCTTAATAATACCCAAAAGATGACTTAAGTTTTTAAAGATAATAAAAGTTGCATTGAATATAGATAAAACACATAATCCGTCTTCATTGATATCCGCCACGGCTCCCCTCCAATCTTCATACCCTAGGACCTGAAATTACATGCTAAAAGTCAACACAAAGGTTGAGTGAAATCATAGGTTTATCGGTAAAAAGGGTGGACCACAAGATCGAAGTAATAGTAGACTCTGAAACACATTCAGTAGTCCAAAACGTTTATTATTGCACTAAGCTCATGACCCCGAAGCCTTAACTAGATTTGTGCCCCAATCAGAATATAGGATGCTTGCCAACAACCTAACACCTCTCAATGTTAAATGCACCTTGATCAAACTAGTGACCCAAGGAAAGGTGGGGATTGTCAGTCCCGATAGATCTATCCACAACACTCGCGCTTACTACAATAGCAATTAACGGTTCATGATAAATAGGGACTTCACGGCAATAAGGTAACTTAGCAATAATATTCAGGCAGTAATCTGGATAGCATACACTTTGTAAACACTTTGAAAACACTTAGAAAAACACTTGTGTCCAATAGTAAAACAAGCAATGTAATTCACCCCGTAGATTTTGTAAAACAATCACGTAGTAAAAAGGGGGCTATGAACTCACCTCGAGTGAATGGTAATCAACAAGTATTCACAATAGAAAAATGCGTCACGAAGGAATCCGAAGGCAACCTAATCCAATATAGGTCGTATAAGTACTAAACACTTTGATTATTTATAGGTCGTATAGCTCATCATACTATCGTTCGGGCTATCATAATTAAGAGGTCATGTAGTGACGTATGAGGAGCTAGGACACTTTAAATCGTAAATCCAACAACTCGTCGATACGCCACCCCGAAGAGGCCTCATTATGAAACTCCCTAGTAATATAGTACTTTGATTAACTAATACCACATATAATTCTATATAGCTACATCACCATCTAATCGTTTTAGTGAAATCATATTTATAAAGTAAAAACGTTTATAAGTATACTTTAGTAAAACTGGCGTAACTTTCTCGTTTTTAGTCCGTTTCTTTCGTTTCTTACGTCCACGCCTTCGTATTAAGACGAGTTATCAAAATATAACATTTTCAAAATTTGAGTTTTTCTGATGAATAGTGATTTTACTGTTCATAACAGTTATATATTTATTTTTATAGATTTAGTTATCGTAAATCTCGTAAATGTCGTAACTTATTCGTTTTAACTCCGTTTTTAGCGATTCTTTCGAGTACGTTCTCGTATTTAAAAGTTTTATCATATTAATGATGTTTTAAAAATATAAGTTTCTGTGGTGAATAGTAATTTTTATAAAAATAGTTTTATAAAAGTATATATTTAACGTAAACTTGAAATCGTCGTATCTTTTTCGTTATAAATCGGTTTTTCGAGTTTCTTATCATTTTGGAATCGTCATGAGGTGTATTATCTTTATAAAATGTAAAACCTACTGTCTAAAACACGAACTAAAACAGCCCACAAATGTCTTTAATCTCACATGAAATCATAAACTTTCCTTAATTAACTTTTAATCACTAGTTTATACTTAAACATTTTCCACTTAAACCAACATGTTAACATACTTATAATCTCATTATTCCATGATATTACCAATCACATATCATATGAAAAAGTGTACAAAATCATAATCACAAGTAAGTTATCCATTTAACATGTTTAAAACCCTAAATGGTGATTTAGTTATATAGAACATGTAAACACATAAAAATGATAAAAGTAAAGACATAAAGGTTTATAGATAACCTTATAGTGATAAATGATGATGAGAAATATAATCTAAACCCTTGTTTAGATTTTTAAACCAAGCTTGCAAGATTAGAAACCTTAATTTCCCAAGAAACCCTAATTTCACTTTCTTTGCTTCAACACTTGAAAATACTTAACCTAACCTTCAAACCATCTTAGTAGGTCTTAGATATGTTGTGTGTATGCTTGTATAAGTGGTAGAAAATTTTTGTATGGATTGAGTATGGTCCTTGTGGTATGCCGTGAGCTAAAGGAGGAGGAGGGAGGAAGAGTTTTTGTGTTTTACACCTTGAAAGTGAGAAGTGTGTGTGTAATATGCTAGCTAAAGCCTTATATATCCTAAAGACTAGTCAAGAACACTTAGAGTAAAACATGGAAGTCTTTAGTCTTTGTCTCCAAAAGAAAGGATCATCCCATGGTTTTAAGGAATTGTGTTTATTGGTTCCCTAAAGAAGATGTTATCCCATGAAATCAAGGTAGATGTTTAGCTAGTTCTTTATTTGCCAAATGAAAATGAAAGTATATATTGATAATGTATAAGTTGTAGTTTTATTAAAACATAATGCATAACTTTGTAAAGTGTATGTATTTGTCTATTTGTTTCGTGTAAGGTTCGGCTCAAGTGATGAATGTAGGTAAAGTTTATAAAACTTTAAGCATTAGATATAAACATAGCTATTTGTTGAAGCGTAAAAAAGTTTTGGTGATTCCGGGAATACCTAAACGTAATTTATCGCGAAACGTAACATTTTACGAAACCAATAAAAATAAAATATAAAAAGTTTATTATTACTTTCGTAAAAATAATATAATGCTCGCTTGATGAAACTTTTATTCGTTTGGTGTCCGTTTACGTTGATTGTTAATTTATAACTTACGCGATTTAACTTAACTAATAAAATTAAAAGTAAACATGTACGAGAAAGAAAAAAAAATAATTAGTGAAATATATGACGTTGTAAATGACCTGAAAATACGGAATGTTACAGAAACCAGTTTCAAATTTTTATAATTAAATAAAACATTTCTTTTATAAATAAAGATATTTTGTATATTTTTATTTTTCTAAAAATACTTTTGTAGAAATGTAATGGTTAAGAAAAAATATTTTCTTAATCACTAATCATGTTTAATGATTTGTTTATTCATACCTAATGTGATTTACGTTAAAATGGAAATTTACGATTAATAACACGTAAACGTTTATTTTTATCGTAGAACTGAATTCCTTACATTATGTTGAATATTTTAATGATGTTATTCTCTGGTGCTTAGCTTCGGCACTTGATTTCCTCTGATGCTAATTGGAGTATATGTGCTATATGACTTCGCCAATTTTAAGAATTATCTCTATTTATATTCTACGTTTTCTTTGTAAAAATTTAATTAATGCTTCGCATACATTTAACTCTCATATGATCGGTTGTAAAACTTAATTAAACTTTCTTTTATGCAACGAGTAAACCTTTTTAAACGTCCATGATTAGTGGTCGTTCTTTATTGCTTTGTGTTCGGATTGTTATGACGCCACGCCCTCGAACACGTATTCCGTCCAGGCCCTGTCTGGAGGTGTGACAGATTGGTATCAGAGCCACTCTTGAGCCATTCGGGATGGTGGGGCATACCTATCCGAGGACTGATGAAGTCCCTAGGGGGGGTGATTTATTGTCACCATAGGCAATATCCCACATCGGTTGTGGCATTAGAGAGTGATAATAGTTCATTAAGACTAACATTCGGGCTTCACAATGGTCACTACGAGTTTTATGGTCTACTGCGAGTGGGGTTCTTAAAAACTGGCAGTTAAGCGTGCTCGTGTGAAAGTAGTACTGGCTTGGGTGACCTGTCGGGAAGTCTTCACATGAGGGCCACAATGCAAAGCCGTGAGCCTGCGGGCAAAGCGAAAAATATTGTGGTCTGCGTAAGGCGGGGTGTTACAATTGGTAATCAGAGCCAATGTTATAGAGAAAACCTGGTATTATATAGTCTGGTCTATAACACAAGTATGTGATTCTATGTGCTCTATTTGTTGCTTACGTTTGGCTATCCTTGGAATATATATATAAGATTCCATATTAGATACTTGAGACTAAATTATATATTAGCCTATGGTACCTTGCCTATATCTGTGCTCCATCGTTTCTGTAATGATTGCATGGTTTCATATAAAGGAGATTTATATAAACTTTTGCTTGTGCAGGATACAATGCAGCTTCAGATAGTGCATATATTCCTTTCTAATTCCTCAGACTTGAGAGTGTGGATCACCAGCGCCTCTCGAGGTATTCTTTTTTGGTGATATTCCTACTGTTATTCCTTCTACTTCTGTGGTTGCTCCAGAAGACTTCTACTATTGCTCCTGTTATTTCATCTGCCGCTCCTGTGGTTGAGACGACTCTTGTCGCTTCACCTACTGGATTGTGTGGCTTAGTTCCCTATTCGGGTTCCGATTCTGATTCACCAGATGAGATGTCTTCACTAGAGCACAATTCGCCTCCCAAAGTGTATAGATTCTTGAGCTTGGGTCTTTAGAGTCTTCAAGTGAGCCTATAAGCAATTTAAGCTTAATTAAGTATCGAAAGTTCACGAGAAATGATCAAATATATATAAATAACGCCATAGAAAACATGTATTATTTGGGCGTTATCAATAATCAACAAACCTTGTGTTTGTATGATGTCCAAACATTATCAACGAAGTGTTTAGAGTTTATGAGATTTTAGAATAGTGTTGTTTGTATAAACTAGTGCTTGTTTTAATTGAGATGATACTCAATCTTAGTCGAGGCAACTTTTTAATCATAATAACATTGTTGACTACACATGCTTGGTTTAAAAGCATAGTTGCATAAATACATTAAAAGAATAAGAATACTTTACGGTCTAAAAAACTGTTGAGATGACTGATCGCTTTCTTTATATATATAAATAATATATATAATAATATACTATACTACTTATATTAACCAAACCAAATCAAATGACCCTTGAAAAGGTTTAAAGAAAGAAAATCAATGAAATCCGAGTAGTATATGATATTCTCGGGTCATTATTCCCCAACGAGGAATGCAATGGAAAGTTAAGAGTCGGTTTGATATTTGATGTTTGAATGAAGTAAGATTGGATTGGATTTTATTTCTACATCTACGGGAAAGATAAGTAAGGCAAACTAAAAACGAAAGTTATTAAAGCTAAAACTCCTAAAAACCATAACGGGAATCCTAAAAACGTGACTTAAAACCTAATTTATCAAAACTTAATCCTAAAATGATTTTTTTAAACTTTTTATAAATCCTAAATAACTAAAATGCAAGAACAAATAAAGGAAATCCTAAAACAAAAGTAATTAAGGTTAAAAACGCGAAGAAAACGAGAACGGGATCGAAACCCGTTCTTTAAAAAACCAAATTTTAAAATTTTAACCCTACAAAAGCAAATTTAATTTTCCTAAGTCCTAAATGATAAATGAAATTTTTTTTAAAAAGGATTATAATTTTTTTGATTTTGATTTTATTTATTATGAATTAAAAACAGTTTTTATCTAAATTAAATATAAAAAATACTAAATTATTTTGGAAAAATCTAAAAAATTGCAGGAAAATACTTTAAGCTACTTAGAATGCAAGAAAAATAAGAGCTATGAAAAACAGCTTATAAATAAGCTGTAAATAAGCCACAAAGGGATGATAAGCAAAAAAGGAAACAAGGCTTAAATTATTAAGTGTGTAGGGCTATAACAGATAGCCCTACTAGTGCTGATGGTTAGTGTCTGTGTTGTTTGGGACGTGTGTGTGCAAAGGGAGAGGTCACAGGTTCGACCCCTGTGGCCTCTCCTTTTTAACAAACATTTTTTTTCTTTTTCTTTTTAAAAACTTATAAAATAAGCAAAATTAACAAACTTTTAAAAAGCTACTTTTTTCAAATCTTCAAAATAAGCTAAAATTAAGCAAAGAAAAAGGGTGACAGTTTGCTAATTAGGACATAGACAAAGTAAGCTACTCACCTTGGACTTCCCACTTTCCCAACATATTTTTTTTACAATTTTTTTTATGAAAAATCTTTAAGGACTTAAAAATAAGCAAATTAAAAAAAAGACTTTTTATAAAACTAAAAGTTAAGCTCAGAAATAAGCTATAAAGGTGACAAAATGCTTAACTACTAAAGGGGCTTAAATCCTAAACTATTTGGCTTTTTTTAAGGCCAAATAAGCTAGGGGAAAAGCACATAAGCTAAAAATAGACAATAAGCTAGACCTAATAAGATCTGATAAGCAAAAAATAAGCAAGGAAAATAAGCTAAACTAAGCTTAAAATGCAGGATTACCTAAAGGCTTTTAAACTTAAGTTTCTAACTAAAAAGACTAATAAGCTTAAATAAGCTCTAACCTAAGTTAAATTAGCTAAAAGGGCCTAAGTCTAACCTAATAAGCAGGACTAAACACAAAATAAGCAATCCTAATAAGCTATAAGCTCAGAATTGCAAATGAGCTTTTGGCTCAAAACTGTTACCAAAACAGCCCTTAGGGGGACTTTTGAGCTTATTTTTAAGCAACTAGATGGAACCTTATGAAGAAATGACTTATATGCCTGCAAAGCTTATACAATAAGCTTCCTAAATCATTTCTCAGAAAACAATTTGAAAATCAAATAAGCTATCTAAGAGCTAAATGAAAAAGCCATTGACACTCAGTAGCTGCTGAATTTTTTCAAACTTTTAACAAGACAAAAGACAAAGTGCAGGCTTAACTTTAAGCTCGAAAAAGACTTTTAAAAGCTGAAATAAGCTAAAACATATTGACCTTAATACCTAAAGAACTTATGCTATGAGTTTGAGATTCTAAAACAAACATTAACTAACCTAAATTTGCTATTTAAAACTGGACTTTTGAACTTAGAAAATGAACTTTAAAGATTGACAGATTTTAACTTGAAACCAAGTGGACAAATGAAAACTTAAACTAAGTTATTCTACTGCATTACTAGACATAAAACAGGCATGTAAACAACATTTAAAAACACTTTTGAGCTTTTAATAAAATAAGCTGATGTAAAGGAAACAAGTTGCACAAATTCAAACCATAATTACTAAAAACCTTAAAAATGAGGTTTAAACCTTGACAACCTTTTAAAAAGGATTAAATCTACTTAAAGAAACTAGTTAAAGCTGGTTTAGTGACCCAAACCAACGAAATCACAATTTTGACCCATTTTGGGTCTTAACCCAAACACCCCTTTAATTTCAAGATTTGCAATTTAAAGCTAAAACAGATTAAGGGAAGCATCAAATAAGATCAAATAAGCATAAATAAGATACATTAATCACAATTAATACATAAATAAGCACATATAAGCAGAATAAGCTATTGAACAGTAAATGCATAAAAATGAACTTAAAATGGAAAATGAAGAACTCACAAAGGTCCAAAGCTTTTGTCAAGAGAATACGCACTCAAAACAGCTTATACACCATTCATATAGCTTCCCAAGAAGCACTAAACCAAGGCCATCTATAATTTACCTTGGTCCAGAATGAGTGACAGCTTTTTTTGGTGATTTTTATGATTTTTAAGACAGAAATGTAAACAAGCTTTTATATAAGCTTTGAATGAACCAAAAGCTTATTTAAGAGCTTAATAACAAAATTTTAAGGACAAGTAAAGTAAATGACAATAAAAAAAACTTAAAATTTCATTAACTCGAAAAAAAGATTACAATGCTTTTAAAATGTAAATGACATAATTTAAATGACAGTCTTAAAATGGTCTAGTTAGTTCTAAAAACAAGACTTGACAATTTGACAATGAGCTACAATGCTTCTACTTATACTAAAAACTCTAAGTCTTGGTCTTCTTGTTGCGCTTGTTCTGTGAGACATTTGAGCACTTGTGTTTCTTGTGTGAGTGAGCCCCAAAAGTCATCTCAGTCATCCAAAATGTGTGTTCTCCAAGTCTTGTGATCAAAACCCTTGATTTTCTTGTCTTTTTTTCATTGACGAATGGGGTGTTAGGGGATTGCCAACATGGAAAATGCCCCATGTGATGAAGTGGGGTTAAGGGAAAGGGATGGTTTTGTTTGGGGGTACAGTAGACGAGGTGAGAGTGACAGGGGTGATGAACAGGGGAAATTGGCGGGAAAACTTGTTTTGTTTAACTGGGTAAAAGGTTTGTGGGTTTGGCAGGTTAGGTCCCTCATTTTGTATAGTTGTTTTACACCCACAGTCCTTGTGGTGAAAATGTTTGTAGATTTATACAACTCAAGTCCCTGAAGTTGTATATTCTTATTGCAATGATGGTCCTTGTGGTGAAATAAAAGACTAACAGTCGTTTGGATGGCTGTTAAGTCTTAACAGTTAAAGGTTTTGGGCTTAGGATTGGGCCTGTTTGTATTTAGAAAGGGGTTTGGGCCAATTTATGGATTTAGGGCTATTTGCTTGTATAAGTCTTGTCATTAACACTTAATGGGCTGCCCCGGCCCATTAGATGGGTAAGGGTGGGCCCATTAAGTATTTCTTCGGTTACGGCTTCGGCTTTGACCTTTGACTTTGACTGGGTTGACTTTGACTTTCACTTTGACTTTTTCACGCTTTTCCATTCCGTGCTCGGTTTTGTCGTTTTTGGCTTCGTTTTTGTCCTTTTCGTGAATATCCGTTTCCTGCACAATACAAATGAAAACATACAAATACAATGTATTTTTGGTACGTTTTTGGTCATTTAAGTCTGTTTTTAATAGAAAATGGTATGTGTAATTAAGCATATACCAAAATCCCCCGTATTATTGTCGTGTCCTCACGCAATGCTATAAGTAAACACTTAGAAAACTAAGAATCTCAATCCCCCTCGACTAATTACCTTGAAAAGTAGCTAAGTGTTCATCAAGGGGAAATTAAAGAATCAATAGTTTAGAAAAGCCTCGTTTTGACCATTTTTAAATATTTACACTTATTCACACACATATTTTTGCATTTTGTCTTTTTCTCATTTTTTATACTTTTCTTTTTAAGCAACTAACTAACATGTTTGACTTTCGTTATTTTATAACTTTTAGGGATCATAGAACAAGAAACATTTCAATCCTAAAATGCCCAAGAAGGATAAATTCATCGTCCCTGACTTTTCCCTCGTCCCCGACTTTTCACTCGTCCCAAACCAAGCTTAAAACGAAATCACCGTTAAATATAAGCTAAGATGCTAACACTACTCATATTTGTAACTTGTGAAACTTTTCACTCCCGACAATTATTATATATTAGGTGAATGTGCTTATTTCAACATTTTTGCAAAATTTCTATGCTTCACGTTCCACCCGAGAATAATGAGTTTGAAGGCGAGATCATCCCATGTAGCGACTTTTGTCTCGGCACATCCCAACCTTGCGGCTAAGTGACCAGGCTTTTGACACCCCATAGAGACTAGTATCGGGACTCACGAACCTTTGGTGTCAAAACTCTTGGATTTCCCGTATATACATAAAATCACAATTTAAAATGAAATAGTCTTAGTTCAAAAGCATATTTAAATTTAAGAAAAAGAGATTTTCCCTATATTTATTAAATCACATTTACTACACTTAATATAATTACACATCCTTTAAACTAATGAAATCCTCGACCTTTTAGAAGGCCGCAACATCGGTTGTGAGCCGGCAAGATGCAGCAAACTTTTATCAGTCTCGGATAATTACTATGTGCCTTATTTAGAAGACCGCAACATCGGTTGTGAGCCGACAAGATGCAGCAAACTTTTATCAGCCCACAGTTTATAATTATTACTCATTTTTTCATTTTTTCATTTTTTTTTAATTTATTATTAAACTTTGTACCATGATATACAAAGAAGACTTCTTTTTGGAAAATTTAAGTATAAATTTGAACTAAGACAAAAATGTTATTAACTACATTCCAAAAATTGTTGATTTAAGTTTAATTTTCAAAAATAGCACGTATTATTAGTCCGGTTAGGAGCTTATGGGAGAAAAAACCACAAATTACACTTATGAGCTTGTAAGATTTCCAAATAATCCTTGTTTAGCATCTAACTCATACTTAACTCTATCATTTTTCGTTCTTCGCAAAGATCCGCGAATGCTTAGTCTAAAAGTTAAGGAACAAGCTAGAGCTCAACACGCTCGATCGAGTCAAAATTTATTCTTATTCTACCCAGCAGGAAAGTCAAAATTGTGACAAAACACTTATTTTATTATTGAAAATTTTTAAAATTTTTCATTTTTTTTGGTATTTTGGTGGTAAAAACGGGATTACGTGAAAACAACGGCTGCAGGCATAATCAAATCGATAGATCCCCCCATACTAGAACTAAACATTGTCCTCAATGTTTTAAGAAGGGTCTCTACGTCACTCTAAAGCCGTTTATTAAGTGTGCTAAAGATGAGCGTTAGTCAATAAGATTAGGATATTAGATTCCCAAAATGAAGCTGAGGATTTAAAGCTCGAGTGAACGAAGGACAAAACCACGAGCACGAGAGGCTTCAAAAATTCGGGACAATCCTGGACAATCATCACAAAAACACAAGCAAACGAGAAAGAAAGAGGCGAGCCTCCTCACAACACACAAAACACTTATTCATTACTACTATTAATATTATACTAGGATAAGCATGGGTTGCCACCCACGAAGCGCCTTGTTTTTGTTAACCGAGTCACAAGCTCGACTCGACCTCGAATTCATTGGTCCATGGGGGAGCAAGTGGAAGATAAAATCTCCATCGGACTTTCATTCAAGTGGTTTGGATGAACATTGAATTTCATGAAAGTTCCACTCCGATGAGATACACTCGGCATAAAAGAATGATAAATGGAGATGCCGGGGTCAAAAATGGTATCTTCATTCTTAGAGGAGAGAAGATATGGAGGAGTAACGAGATACGTAAGAAAAGGAAGAAAGATTCATACAACATAAGCGAAGAGAGGAGATTGGTCATCCTCGAATGGTAAATTCATATTTGTCGTAGAAGAAACGTTCTTACGAATCCCGGGGTCAATAATAGAAGTCAACTCAGCCGAATCGGGCTTACTCTTTAAATAGAAACATTCAAGATCCGGAAGGGAAATATTAGCATGATTACTGCCACTATTCTTCTCTTCAATATCAAATTTAAAAGTTTCAAGCTCGAGAGTTGTTTTAAATTTTTCCAAGAAAGAGTCACCATCCTCAACAGGGATAGGAGACTTGATCACAAAAGATGAAGGGTGGGATGGGTGGGTAAAACATTAGGCACATGAACTCTTGGTTCTCTTGTTGGATTATCAAAAATATCCTCCACCACATCCATAGTGAAATTTCCCGAATCGGGCTCACTATCACAAAAGAATGCTTCATAATCTGGAAGAGATAAATCCGAATAAGAAGTGGGACTGCCACTACTAATCTCTTCCAGATTAAAGCAAAAAGTTTCAGATTCGGGTAAAGAATTATCAAAGGTGTTAGTCTCCTCCAAGAAAAAGTTAAGAGATGTGGAGGAAGACTTGGTCACAAAATCGGAAGATGGAGTGGGATTATCTTTTAATGCTTCGATCTTAGCAATAAGAAGATTGACATTCAACAATTTTTCACGAAGAATATCGTCTTTGATTGTTAGAAGAATATCAGTATCAATCCCTCCAACTTCCGGGATAACAATCTCCACCACCTCTAAGCTGACGAGCTCAGAATCGGGAGGTGATGCCTCAACATAATCGATGTCGTCAATAGAGAAAGAATCGTCATCAATCGAAGTAGAATCATCGTTAGAATCGGAGAAACCCTCAAATTGATCTTTTGAAATGTCAAGAGGCGGAGAATTATCACAAAAAGGCACATCACACATATTGTCGAAAATACCCTCGGACTCACTTGGGATTGGGACAAGGTCCTCAACACTAGACTTTATTACTTTGTCCGATCTCAAGGGCAAAGAACTATCCTCGTCATCATCATCATCGTAGTAGACGATCAGGACGATTCCAACTCAGAGTATTAATATACTCAGCCAACTCCTCATGAATATTTTGCACATCATCATGAAGTTTACGAAATAACTCTAGAATACCCTCCGGTTGATATTGCTTGTCTTCAAAAGCATGCTCAATTTCAGAAATTGTCTCCCATGCTAGTGATACAACCTTTGGCGTTTCATAAAAAGAAAATCGATTAAACTTCCTTAAAAAGGTTTGCACGGAGTTAATTAGGTTTCTTTTATCTTGCAAAAATTCAAAACTTGTCTCTTCTTGAGGAGGTTGATGAACGACGGAATACTACATGGGTTGAGTATTAATGTTAGCCGCTCGTTCCTCTACTAGCAATTCAGCACAAGTTTTCTCACGAATCGGTTGATGAATGACGGGAAATTTTGGGGGTTCAAATTGGTCGAAACCGGAATAATTAGAATCATAACACGGATTAGGTTCGTAATAATTCATCGGTTGACATTGAAAAGTCTCGTGAGGACCTCCGCAATTTTCACAACAAGGTTCGTAGAGGATCACTTGTTGACATTTAAAAGTCTCATGCGGGCCCCCACAGCGGGTACAACAAATATATTGTTGTTGAAGACATTGAAAATTTTGTGGGAAATTAAAGTCTTGATTGTAACACGGTTCCGGATTATAGATAAACGGAACTTGAGGTGGACAATCGTGACCATAATGAGCATCGTTCTCACAAAACTCATAAGAATACGTCGGGGGTTGTGGAGGTGGGTTAGGAGAATCATCCACAAGATTAGGTTTTGAAACATAAGGTAATAAATTTCCTTCTCCAGAATCGCATGTCGGATCAAAACTTGGCAAAGTTTGTGGGAGCTCATCAATGGTTTGATTGTTGCATGGTTCCGGATTAGAGATAGTCGGAACTTTCGGCGGACAATTATAGCCATAATGAGCACCTTTCCCACAAGACTCATAAGTACATCGTTGACAAAAGATATCGTCTAACGAATCACCACACCCGTAACAACAATGGTGGTCGATATGTGGAGGACTTTGTGAAGAATTTTCACCGGGGTCCTGATTGAAGACGAATGGCTCTTGAGGTGCATTAATAACGTTAGTATTGTCATTGGATGACTCAGAAGTGTTTAGAAAGTCTTTGAAAATTTCATTTTCATCACAAATTGTAAACCAAACTTCCTTCAATTTCTTTCGTAATAGAGCACATCCTCGACAATATGGACCATCAACCGGGTTTCCACACTTGGGACAATTATGAGGGGGTCGTTGAGACGAGTCGGGTGTTTTATTAGGATCACGAACAAACTTGTCAACGAAACCCACTTTAGAACAAGCACATACAAAGCTTCACAAGACGAACACTCTTTAAACGTGAAAAGGGGATTCGAACGATAATCGAGTGACGCCATAAGAATTAAACAATATAGAGTACATTATTATTGGAAATCCACTTCACTAGTGGGCGCAGTCCGAAGACCAGGCATGAGGCATTTCATACGAATACCCTGTGGTACAACATCTCTTTCTCAGCATTCATAAGATCACTTTCCGAACATGAAACAAAAGTTTCTGTGTCATTTTTCAAGATACTTGTGTTAACACAAACTTTTGGTACTTTGACATTTCTTGAATCATATTAACACTTATGCTCCCCCCTCACATGTGCGTCGTAATCAGAAAGATGTTTAGTCATGCATGGATAGGACTTTAGCACTTTGGAATCAATCGAATCATTAATTATCCGTTTTAATGATTAAGTCTTTCTCTCCCCGATCAATAGTATGAATTGTGAATGTTTTTGATCTAGAATGGACTTAAAATTATCTAATCTCCCCCTCAACTATGAGGTGAGGTAAATAGCACAAATATCATGTGAGCTTTTGAAAACAGACTTTCAGAATACCTAGACAGGAATGCTACTGCAATCTGTCTTTGAAGTTGTAAGCGGTTGGTCTTTTAGTGTCAAATTCTTGCAGCCAAAAAAAAAAAAAAAAAATAGAATCAGCAACAGGACGTTCTTTTGTGGACCCCCCCCCCACCATCCACCCCATGCTACAAATGTTAGTATACTGATTCTCCCCTCAAACAATGACCGTGTCAATAGTTTGATTTGGTTACCCGAAAACATGTTTGATAAAACAAGTTGTTTATGAGAAAAAAATGGTTGGGGCCCTAGCGACAACTTCGTGTCGGTGGAAGAAATTAATTGCACTGAACTACATTAAATCTTGGGTTAAGACGGGTTACAGTCGGGAAATAACTGCAAGCCATACTATATACTAATATTATTATTATTATTTTTTATTTTTATTTTCTTTTTAATATGCACAAGAATACATGTGAAACACTGGGTTACCCGGAGACAGATTCATCCTGTAGTACCTTCAGAGTTTTGGTGACATTTGTTAACTCCAAGCAGTGGGAGTAGTGTGCGAAGCGCTCTCTCGGTAAGGGCCTTCGTAGAAATGTCAGCCAGTTGGTTTTAGTCTCACACGAAATACAACTCAATAACTTTCCTTTCAACCTGCTCTTGAATAAAAGTGATGAGGATAATCAATGTGCTTGGAGCGAGTGTTGAACACTATTACAGCATAGAGCAATAGCACTTTGATTGTCACAATACATCGGAATTTTGTTGAACGCAAATCCATAGTCTCGGAGTTGAGAACGCATCCAGAGGATTTGAGCACAACATCCTGATAGGGCGATGTATTCAGCCTCCGTAGTGGAGATGGCGGTACTTTTCTGCTTTTTGGATGACCAGCTAACAAGTCGATGTCCAAGAAATTGAGCTGAACCAGAAGTACTTCTCCGTGTGTCATGACATCCTGCATAGTCAGCATCTGCAAAAGCTTTTAGTTCAAAGCCGGAGTCCTTCGGATACCACAGACCCATGTGAATGGTTCCTTTTAGGTACCGAAAGATCCGCTTTATAGCAGTAAGGTGCATTTCAGTAGGCTTAGCCTGGTATCGTGCATTAACAAACTGCAAATACTATGTCGGTCTTAGATGCACTAAGATACATAAGGGAGCCAACCATACCTCGAAATCGGGTTGGATCAATTTAGCTGCCATCCCTTATCTTCATCAAGGTTGGGACGCTCCGCCATTGGAGTGTCAATGGGTGAGCATGAGTCAAAACCAAACTTTTTCAAGATTTCCTGAGCATATTTGGATTGGTTGATAAAGATGCCTCTGGGATTTTGAGAAATTTGTAAGCCTAAAAAGAATGACATTTGTCCCATCATCGACATCTTGAAAGTTGAGTTCATTTCAAAAGCAAATAATTTGCAGGCTTTGGGGTTAAGTAGAGGCAATGATAATATCATTACTATATTTGTACCAGTAGAAGATGTTTGCTATTTTTCTCGTGAAGAGTGTAGGATCGACCAGCTTTTGTAAATCTGACTTGATGAGAAACGCTGATAGCTTGTCATACCACGCACAGTGAGATGCTTGTTTGATTCATGAGAGCTTTCTTGAGGTGGTACACATGCGATGGATGCTCTGAGCTACAAATCCTTCTGGTTGACTGACATGACAACTTCATCAGTTCGCCATTGAGGAAGGCGGTTTCACGTCCATCTGGAAGATGACCATGTTATACTTGTCCGCGTGAGCAATGTTAAAGTCTGATCGCTTCAAGTATAGCAAAACCGGAGCAAATGATTCCTCAAGTCAATACCAGCTTCTGACGATAACCTTTCGACCACTAACCGAGCTTTGTTCTTCAACACGTTCATATTGCATCCAAATTAATCTTGCAAATCCATTGAGCGGGATGATAAGATATTATCTGGCAGGCACAGTATCCAATACATCTAGACGTTCAAAACTCATGAATTTTTCCTGCATAGCCTCAATCCAGCACGAGTAGCCTCTAAGCTTGCTTGTTAGTCTTTGTTCGACATGAGTTATGAATTATTGAAGAAACACCCATTGCGTCGGTTCTAGCTGTTTCTTGGGTAGAGATAGGTCGAATCTTTATCCCCAATAATGGTTTTCATAGAGGTGTGCTTGAGTCCATTTTTGCACATGAGGTAATTGGTTGTTGGGAGTAACATCGATGTTGACAGAGTTGGAATGAGATGCTTCTGAATCGATTTCAGGAGCATTATAGGTGTCAAACACATAATTGTCAACATGATCGAACAGTGTTTCATCATCAGATGCCACTAGTGTTTAGGTAGAGGTATTGATGAGGCAAGAGGTTTTCAGTAACTGCAGGAGCGCCTTCTGAGATAACTGTTGTGGAAGGTGAACCATTGGCATTCTCGGGTGCCGGGGCAGCAGGAACATTAACCGGGGTTATCGGAACAACCGGAGGTATCGGAACAACCTCATCATCATCAAACCATTGAAACAAATCGTCTACCTGTTTCTTTGTAGGAGGGACACATGGTGGTTACCGGGTCTTTTACTAGTGCAGAACGCTGCGTTTCATGACTGTAAGCAGTAAGTTCGAGTTCTGTATGTTTGGCAACAAAAAGATCATTGTTGAGGTGCGAGGCTGAAACTGGTGTGAACAGACGGTCAAACTTCGGTATGTTCATCGAAGGCAACATGAAAGGTTTCCTGAATCTTCGCGTTCTTTTTTTTGTAGATTCGGTACGCCCTTCTTGGTTGGGTGCATAGCCAACAAAGATACCTATATCTGCTTTCGCCTTGAGTTACCAACATCATAATATTCATTGGTAGGATAGCACGCGATCCAAACACTCGGAAGTTATTGGAGATTAGGTTCTTTCCCTTCAGCAGTTATAATAGGTTTTTCCATGAATCGTGTGTTCAGAGATCGGATTATGAGTATAAAACGCAGTGCTACAGCTTCAGCCCATAAGGAACAGTGGTGCTTACGCAAAGATGCAGCATAGTACGAGCAGCTTCCATAAGAGTTCGGTTCCGTCTTTCGACAACGCCCGTTTCTGTAGTGGAGACCGTAGGTACGCTCGTTTCGTGGAAAATACAACACTCTCAAAACCATCCGCTCGAGTGTCTTATTCAACAAATACGTTCCATTTATCTGTTCATGACGAAGCAAACAGTTGCAGTAAAGGGCTCGTTGAGTCTTCACAATAAACTTCTCAATCACTTGAGGAGTTTCATCCTTTGATCGAAGAAATCTTACCCAACCAAATCTGGTGTAATCATCCACTATCACCAAAATATACTTCTTTCCGTTGATACTTTCTGTTCTCATTGGTCCGCAGAGGTCCATATGTAGAGTATTGAGAACTTCAGTATTGGTGTTTTCCGTCTTTAGAGGATGGATGTTTCTTACTTTTACTAGCAGGCAAGATGGAACAAATGGTCTTTGGCATATTTCAGCAGGGTATCCTCTGACAGATTTTTCCGGAGCCAATTCGTTCAAGTCCCGAAATTCAGATGATTCAAACCGACGATATGCCATAACCATGACTTCGTTGAAGAGGCTTTTGTAAGCAAGCAAACTGGTGAAGCTGACAGCATATCATTCAGTGAGATGGAGTAAGGTTGGTCTTATCGTAAACCTTTGAGTAGAATCTACCATTGCGTAGTTGCGGTGTGACACGAATGCTGTTGAATGCAACCTCTAAACCCCTCACAAAACTTGTCTACGAGGAATAGGTTGTGCTTGAGTCCTTCAAAATAGTATACTCGAGAGATGATAGTGTCACCCAGTTTTTAATCACCATAGGCAATCGTTCGCTGCTTATGCATCGTTGCCGATCTCACTGTATACTATAAACTTTTCCAAAAGTTGATAAGACGCGCCGATCACGGTCCATATGTATTGAGCATCCGAATCCAGATACCATAGAACAATTTGGAACTACCTGCGATAACACAAACATCACGGTGATAGGTTGCCCTGAAGGGTTCCGAGTTAGTTAACAATCAATAATACCAGAGATCCCCTTTGAACTGCCTGACAGAGTCACTTTGTTTATGAGTAAACCTAGGGAAAGAACCAATAGTGATTTTGGGGCTAGAACTAGCACTCGGGGGTAGTTTATTGGCATATCAGTAGGTTCATGATCCTAGTTAAAATGGATACTTCTCAAATAATGAGGAAATGCTTCCAGTGGGCTTCCATCTGAGGGTGGGGGCTCTTGCTATTTGCAACAGGTTTGCTAACGGTTTCCAGACTTTCTTAACTGGTTTATAAACGCTTAGTTGGTGGGGTTTAACATTCACGAACCATATACATAACCAATCATCAGAATGATTAGCAAAAGCCAAAGAATTTGTTACTCCAGCACAAACAATTGTTTCAAATTTGAAACAAAAGAATGTTTAACAAGCAATGGAATCAACACGATTCTTTTTATTCAAAGTCCTATGGTGTCCTTCTACTCTCCTTGCATTCGCACTCTTAACCGGCAAAGAACTATGATCCGAGGGCTTCTTGAGGCAGCTGTTTTGTGGTCAGAAGTGGGTTTTACTCCTGTAGACATAGGCACACACACGTTAGTTTGCTTATTAGGTTGCTCTACTGGTTTTTGAGTTGGTTTTAGGAAGGTTGGGGGGTTCACGAAATGTTTTCGTGCTTCTTCTTAGGTACCGGGTTGGTTTGACCCAGTTAGCACGTTTGGGGTGGTGGAATTATATTAGAAACTATGTTTACATTCCGGGGCAAGCACTCTTGGGTATCTCAGAGGGTTGATGGTCCACTCTCTTTTACCAGTCGCTTGGGCTTTCAGCTCTTGTATTGTCAGCAGTTAAGGCACTAAGCTTTTCAGTGTAGCAGTACGTGAGTGGTATTCGGCCTGTGCAGTTAATCATACCGTCTTTTTCAGACTCACGTTTTCTACATTAAGGCCTTAGCTGAATCCTAAGGGGAGGTAATCATATCTTTGCAAACTGAATTCTATCAGTTCTCGAATTTCCTGGTTGGTCACAGCTACCTTCAGTGGAACCTACCATTCAACATTTCGTGGATGTTTATCTGAGTTTTCTAAATTCATGAATAGTGTCCTTCTTTTCCTTGAAGCTGAATTCTTTTAACTTTGTTAATTTACAAAAATTGCATTGGTGGCACTGAGTGTGATTGCACTGTTTATGTTTTGCAAATTGAAGTTGTAAATCAATATGGTTCTTTTGTAAATGAGAGATAGTTTCTCGATTCAATGACCCTTTTTTGTTGTTTGAAAACTTCAGCTTCAAGTTTCAAGAACTTTAGTGTGTTTCCCTATCGAATGCAGATCTAAGATCGTCGCAAAGGCAATTCGAACCTAGGGGGCACAAACAAATATCGGATGTAAAGCCAATAGAGCAGATATCTTTTTCTAAACCACACAGCAATTAATGCTGTCATTTGTGATAAAAGGATTTTTCTTCTCTTATGGTCAGGTTCTGTTATCAAGAACACATTGTTCATATTCCGCGTCAAGTCATCAAAAATTCTGTTCAAATTCTTTATCTCTTTAAGAATGTATCATTAGCCAACTTGGTTATGTTTTTTGAATTGGTCGTAAAAATGGTACCTTGTTGTTCAACAAACTGTTTTTGCATAATCAAAACACCATTCAGAAAACATAATTCGGTTTTGTTGTTGTTCTTTCTTTTATGATACCTTCAAATTGAGGGAAAAAACAGCATTTAACATTTCGAAGAATTGGTTCAGAAACTTGGACTTGGAGGTCGACTTTACGAACATAAATGGAGGGACATGACTACTTTGGGTTACTTGTTTGACTAGCACGTTCATTGGCAGGAAGCCAATACGCCTGTTCAGAGACCGTTCCTGTGAGGGAACAAACTTAAGTGATTCATGTTGTACATAGAAACCGTTTGCGGGTCTAACATGTCCTGGTTTTTCGTTCATCTTTTTCATGCTAACCACTTGGTGAACCAAGACCTCTTCACTATCCCATATACTAACGGGATGGTGAGTTGGATGCAAAAGGGTATCAGCATCATACAAAGCAGGTTGAGCACGCTTGGCCATATAACCTAGACTGGTTACGGGTACCTAGTGAGGGGGGTCTTGTGCAAGTTAGCAGTTGCATTTTTGGTTTCTTAAAAAGCATAGGATTAGTTTTGTTGGCTGTTAATCTTTGCAATAATCTTTGCAAACTTTGTTGATTCTTTAAAACAAACGATTTCGTCAAGATAACATCTGCTAGGATGTTTTTCTCAGATAAATCTTTTCTTTTTTAGATTGTAAAAAGCAATTGATTTTTCTTTTCCTGAAAGGTGGATTTTTATGCAAATCGTTTTTCGTGCACATGTTCAGCATTCGCTTGTTTCGCTGAATCACTACGGGGCTTGTTCATGTCGAACTTTGTTCTCAACGATCAAGTTTGACCTTTTGGTATCTAGACGATTTATTTCTTTGCTTGCATTGAGAAAGTATTTTTTAAGGTCTCGAATTCTAAGCATTTTTCTTGTTAACCTTAGCATGGTCCGCTCTAAGTTGGTGTTTGCAAAGCAGTTAAGATGGCGTCATAGAAATACTTTATCAGTCGTGTCAGCAGGATACTCAGTTGGAACATTTTGGGCTTCGATGTCTAAGAAGATACTGGTGGTATCACAGGGATAGGTATTTTCAATCAATTCTGTCTCAGCATCGGAGTCTAATGTTCTCCATGGGGCATCTCCTGATTCAACTGATAATCCACATTATCAAGGATTTGATTGTCATTGGAGTGTACCTCATTGACTTGACTGTTGGTTGCACTAGTGGATGACAAGTTGGCCATGAAAGCGACAGCAGTATTGGGGCCTTCATCCACGTCTGAGTCATATGCATCCTCGTAATTGGCTTGAAACATGTTTGTTGTAGTTAGTGCCTGAGGTTGATCATAAGGTGCGGTGCATCCACATCAGCGAGGAATGCTTCAGCTTCAGCATCTAACCATCTCCTTATCTCTTTTAGCTCTCCATCAGTAAAGCTTTATTTTGAAGTACTGAGAGTCATCTTTCTCTTTGGGTTTCATTACACTGCCTCGGCAACATGTCCTTCGCATCTGCAGTTGTAAATATCACCTTATTGCCTCTAGCACTGTATTACCAACATTTACTGGAGCTTTCCTCTGAATTGGTTCAGTACAATGTGACCATCTTGCTCCGTAGCATGAGTCCTTGAGTTGGAGGAAGGTCCTGAGTGATTGTTGGTTGGTGGAAACTGCTTTTGGAATCCATTAAGAGATTAGCAATCTGAGTCATAGTGCCATCAAGAGTCGTCATTCAGAGGACCTGAGCAGTATGGTTGAGGTTAGGAGTTGTGGGTGTTGAATGAGCTGGTGCAGATGTGGTGTGAGCAACATAGGCCAGTGGATCAACAATACTTGTAGACTGCTCCTGTTTCTTGAGAGTCTTTTTGGCATGAGGCTCGTAGGCTTTGAGATGAGTGTAGATCTGAACATATGGTGTGGTTGAGTATATCATGTTCTGCTTGACATTTCGTCACTTACTTACCCCATTAGGCTGGAAGATTTGTTGACAAATTTTGTGTTCATCTGATGTGTAGGGGATTTCAAGCGTGAGTAATCTTCTCATTCCACAAGCTTGTGGAAACGCACAAAGTAGTCATGGATTGATTCGTTTCGAATAGCACCGAAAGCGTTTCGTACTCATCAAACAGATCATCCTTCCTTTTCGAATTAGTCCTACCTGATCCTTGCATAAGGCATTTCCACATCGTATCCCAATTCTCCTTTGCAGTGCTTGTCTGATTGAGTATGTTGAAAGATGTGTCGGGGGAAGACTTGACTGGGGATGATTTCAGCTTGAGTATCAGCCATTTTCGAGCTTGTTTTTTCGTCTTGACTCAGAGTCATGCTTCTTCCTAGGTGCGGGCATAACCAGTAGAATTAGCAGGTGGAGGGATTCAGTGACCCATCGGGTGAGGTGTAGGTCCATTCTGGATGGATTTCATATCAGCTTGCCATGGGGTTTGCACTAGAATATACCTGTGTATACGAATCTTCCAAGACTGTAGTCACTTTTACAACATGGCCGTGGACGAGTATCTGTGCCAGCAGCATTTGTTTCTTCATTGGTTGCCATTGAATAACGTTGTTTATGAATGATCTGATCTTAAGTGATTGATGATTGATGACTTGGTGTGAGGTTTGTGATTTTCGGGTAATTTTTAAACAGTAAAATGCAGTTTTGAGGGCCTAAATGACTCCGAATGGCCAAAAAATGACAGGGCTCTCGCTCAAAGAGGAAGAGTCTTGACCGTTGGGCCGTTTTCGAGCTGGTATAAAAATTTCAGAACAATCCGACACAAAAAATTTTTTTTTTTTTTTTTTTTTTTTGCTTGTTCGGTCGAAAAAATTGCTCGTTCGATCGTCTAGTTCGAACGTCTCGTTCGATCGTCCTCTCGTTCGATCGTCCTTGTTTTCCACTCGTTCGAACCCCTCGTTCGATCCCTTCGTTCGATCACTTCGTTCGAACCCCTCGTTCGATCCCTTCGTTCGATCACTTCGTTCGAACCCCTCGTTCGATCGTCTTGTTCGAACGTTTAGTTCGATAGGCTTTGTTTTCCACTCGTTCGATCGACAATAATTCCACTCGTTCGAACCTTGCTAGATTTCCCCTCGTTCGATCGAAACGTCTTGAACTCCCTTCGATGACTCCCTTGCATATTCCACTCGTTCGATCAATCTTTAAAGTCGCTCGTTCGATCGAAACGACTAAAACTCGTTCGATCGCTACGTTTTTTGAATAACTTTCCGAACCAAAAACAAGAACAAAGGAAAAACACTAGATCGTTGATTGCTAACAAGATGGTTTGAGTGATATTAGATTAAACATAAACCATCTATGAATCAAGAATCAAACAAACAATTAATCAAACCCCCTTTTTTTTTTGAAATCAATAGAACAAAAATACAAACCAAATCAATACATCAATCTTGTAGGCTCTGATACCAATTGTTGGATCCCTAGATCATTCCATGTATGAAGCACAAGATCAATGGCAATGAAAGATTAAACATTAAAGAACATTTGATTGAAAGAAAAAAAGAGAGGCTACAAACCCTTAAGATGAAAAATGAAATGGAGAAGCTCACCTAATTTTGACTAAACTAGGAGTATTTATACTAATAAGGATTTGCCTTTGAGGGCTTTCTATTTGGGCTTTTTACATCTTGGCCCTTATACATAATAAACATTAAATAACATAGTCTTTCGAGCTAGACTTTTGTCTTGTAACTTCGAGTGACCGAAGCTTCTTTGTTTGGGTCCATTTAGGTGAACCTAACAAAATGATCATTACCATTTCCCGGTGGAATTGAAATGATATCATCTAACACCTCATCCTTTTTCGGAGAAGAATCATCACAAACGGGCAAATCACATTCACTTTCGGATATACCATCGGGACTCCACTTGAGGTTTGGGACAAGGTCCTCAATACTAGGGGACTTTATTAATTTGTCTGTTTCGGTTATAGAATAGTGTCGTGATTGCTTATTCCTCCATTATAAGAGTGTCTGATTTTGGTAAATCGTGTGTGATTGCGGAGGAAAATTTCTTGTGACATTCTTGTGTAGCAAAATGATTACTCGTCGTCGTCATCATACATTAGCAAATGAATTGAACCCGTTGCGAAGTTCTAACATAAAGCTGCCTGCTCTTGTTGCAAAAGTTTTCTTCCTTTTTCCCTAATTTCAATACTCATTCCCTTTAAATTATGTTTAAGCTCATAAATCTTAATTTCACATTCCCTTCTATACTTAATATCTATTCTCTCATTTCGATAATCTTTAATCTATAAGTCATTAATTAAACTTTTCATTTCATCTAAATAATGTTGCTTCAAAGATCCCTCCATATTCTTGGATACTTTCATTTTTAAGGAAGTGATTGATCGATATTAGCCGCCCGTTCCTCTGCTAGTAATTCAGCACAAGTTTTTTCTTAAATCGGTTGATGAATGACGGGATGTTGTGGGGGTTCATATTGGTCAAAACCGGAATAATTAGACTCATAACAAAGATTAGGCTCATAATAATTCATCGGTTGACATTGAAAAGTCTTATGAGGTCCTCCGTAATTTTCACAACAAGGTTCGTAGAAGATCACTTGTTGACATTGAAAAGTATCATGCGGGCCCCCACAGCGGGTACAACAAATATATTGTTGTTGAAAACCTTGAAAATTTTGTGGGAAATTAAAGTCTTGATTGTAACACGGTTCCGGATTATAGATAAACGGAACTTGAGGTGGACAATCGTAACCATAATGAGCATCGTTCCCACAAAACTCACAAGAATACGTCGGTGGTTGTGAAGGTGGGTTGAAAACGTTAGGAGAATCATTGACAAAATTAGGAGTGGAATCATAAATGAATGAACTTCCATCTCCAGAATAGCATGTCGGATCAAAACTTGGCAAAGTTTGTGGGAGCTCATCAACGGTTTGATTGTTGCATGGTTCCGGATTAGAGATAATCAGAACTTGCGGTGGACAATTATAACCATAATGAGCACCGTTCCCACAAGACTTACAAGTACATCGTTGACAAAAGATACCATCTAACGAATCACCACACCCGTAACAACAATGATGGTCGATTAGTGGAGGACTTTGTGAAACATTTTCGGAAATATTTGGAGAATCATTGAAAGGATTTCGGATGTCTGATTATTTTCCATATCTTGATGCACTAATCAAACAAAGTCCTTTGCTAAACACCACTTTCACACCTCATGCATGTACACCGTGCATAATTCACATATCTAACAACAATTTTACAATGAAAGCAATCTGGACTGTTGGTTGGCGAAACCGTGTGGGGATGTGGTGGTGAGTCGGAGCTTTATTAGATATCTTGAACTCAAATTGCCAACGGAACTCATATTCGAACAACATTCTTTATTATACAAAGATCCACAAGACGAACACTCTTTAATCGTGAAGAGGGGATTCAAACGATAATCGAGTGACGCCATAAGAATTAAACAATATAGAGGGTTAAGAAAAGAATCAAATGGTTTAGAAGAAAAAGAAGATTATTTTTGGGTTTTTAAGCTTTTTAAACAACATATTTTATTAAAGGACAAAATGAGACCGAATAACTTAAACCAATAATCAACTTGCTTCACGGTAGCTCTTTAAAAGAAAAACGCACAAAGGAGTGGAGGAGCGGGAAAGAGTGAAAGCTATTGAAATCCTTCTTCCTTTCGGGTATAGTTCCTTGGAACAACCCTCTTTATACCCACTTTTATAGGTTGTTAAATCTCTTAAAGGGTGAGCCGTACGTCACAAGTTCGATACAAAGGACAAGTTTTGAATCTTTGATTACGGGATACTTTTTCATGTATAATGCTCAAGTTGAGAGCATTATATTGATGATGATTTTTTATTATTTAAAGACAATGTTTTTATGTTTTTGATTTTTCTTGTTTTTATATACTAATAAAAGAAAATGAAAAATATTTTTGTATTTTTATATTTTTATAAAGAAAATAACTTCACAAGGAAGGATCTTCAAAGCACTAATTGTCAAACGTTGAAACGACAATCGTATACACTCCTCCCCGGCAGCGGCGCCAAAAATTGATAATCACCTTTTTAGGGGTAATTATATATCAAATAGTATAATAAAATATCAAATATAAAATCCCCGCAAGTCAACCTAGTCAACCCTTTAGGAAAAAGGTCAACAAACTCACGGGTATGATATAAATGATTCCGGGCAAGTGATCACCCGGGTCGTTCTCCCAACGAGGCGTGCAATGGAAAGTCGAGAGTCGGTTTGATATTTGATGTTTGAATATAACAAGGCTTTGAATGGGTTTTCTAATTCTACAGTAAAAAGCAATTAAAAGGCAAGCTTTATCTAAAAACGGAAAGAGAATACGAAATTTAAAAACGTTAACGGGAATAAAAAAAAACGGACTTAAAACTAAATATAAAAATTTTAACCCTAAAATGATTCTTTTAACTTTTATAAATCAATAATTACTAAAATGCAAGAACAAATAAAAGTAAACCAAAAACGTAAGCAATAAGGTAAAAAAAAAACGAAGAAAAACGATAACGGGACCAAATCCCGCTCCTTAAAAAAACCAAATTCTAAAATTTTAACCCTACAAAAGCAAAATTTATTTTTCTTAAGTCCTAAATTGTAAAGGAAAATTTAAAAAAGAAATTATATTTTTTTTACCTTTTATTTTATTTTACATGAATTAGAAACAGTTTTTTTCTAAATTAATATTAAATATACTAATACTATTTTGGAAAAATCTGAAAAAATGCAAAAAAATACTTTAAGCTACATAGAATGCAAGAGAAATAAGAGCTATGAAAAATAGCTTATAAATAAGCTGTAAATAAGCCATAAAGGGCTGATAAGCAAAAAGGGAAAAAGGGCTTAAATTATTAATTGTGTAGGGCTATAACAGATAGCCCTACTGGTGCTGATGGTTAGTGTGTGTGTTGTTTGGGACGTGTGTGTGCAAAGGGAGAGGTCACAGGTTCGACCCTGTGGCCTCTCCTTTGCACCATACACGTCCCAAACAACTACACACTAAACCATCAGCACCAGTAGGCTATTGTTTTCTAGCCCTACACAATTAATCAATTTAAGCCCTTTTTCCCCTTTTGCTTTATCAGGACCTTGTGGTCTTATTTACAGCTTATTTATAAGCTGTTTTTCATAGCTCTTATTTTTCTTGCATTCTATGTAGCTTAAAGTATTTTCCTGCATTTTTTTAGATTTTTCCAAAATAGTTTAGTATTTTTAATATTTAATTTAGATAAAAACTGTTTTTAATTCATAAAAAATAAAATAAAAGTAAAAAAAATATAATTCTTTTTTTAAAATTTTCTTTTATCATTTAGGACTTAAGAAAATTTAAATTTTCTTTTGTAGGGTTAAAATTTTAGAATTTGGTTTTTTTAGAGGTGGGGATTTGGTTCCCGTTATTGTTTTTCTTCGTTTTTTTTTTACCTTAATGCTTTCGTTTTTATGGTTTCTTTTTATTTGTTCCTTGCATTTTAGTAATTTGGATTTATAAAAGTTAAAAAATCATTTCATTTTAAGGGTTAAATTTTTAATAATTTAGGTTTTAAGTCGCGTTTTTTTTTTTTTATTCCCGTTAACGTTTTTAATTTCGTATTTGCTTTCGTTTTTAGTTTAGCTTGCCTTTTAATTGCTTTTTCCCGTAGAATTAGAAAACCCATTCAAAGCCTTGTTATATTCAAACATCAAATATCAAACCGACTCTCAACTTTCCATTGCACGCCTCGTTGGGAGAACGACCTGGGTGATCACTTGCCCGGAATCATTTATATCATACCCGTGAGTTTGTTGACCTTTTTCCTAAAGGGTTGACTAGGTTGACTTGCGGGGATTTTATATTTGATATTTTATTATATTATTTGATATATAATTACCCCTAAAAAGGTGGTTATCATTTTTGGCGCCGCTGCCGGGGAGGAGTGTATACGATTGTCGTTTCAACGTTTAACAATTAGTGCTTTGAAGATCATTCCTTGTGAAGTTATTTTCTTTATAAAAATATAAAAATACAAAAATATTTTTCATTTTCTTTTATTAGTATATAAAAACAAGAAAAATCAAAAACATTAAAACATTGTCTTTAAATAATAAAAAATCATCATCAATATAATGCTCTTAACTTGAGCATTATCATAATAAGTTCCCGAATCAAAGATTCAAAACTTGCTTTTGTATCTCACTTTTGAAGACCTCTCACCTCTTTCCCACTTACAACACCCCCCCCCACACCTCCTACGACTCACCTTTAAGAGATTAACAAACTATAAAAGGGGTATAAAAGGAGTTGTTCCATGGAAACTACGACCGAAAGGAGAAGGATTTCAATAGCTCACGCTTTCCTGCTCCTCCGCTACTTTGTGCGTTTTTCTTGAGAGATACGTGTGAAGCAAGTTGAATTATGCGTTTTAAGTTATTCGATTCTTTTTGGTCCTTTCATAAAATTTGTTGTTCAAAAAGCTTATAAAAAAACCCAAAAATAATCTTCTTTTTCTTTCTAAACCTTCTTATTCTTTTCTTAACCCTATATATTGTTTAATTCTTATGGCGTCACTCGATTATCGTTTGAATCCCCTCGTCACATTTAAAGAGTGTTCGTCTTGTGGATCTTTGTATAATAAAGAATGTTATTGTTCGAATATGAGTCCCGTTGGCAAATTTATTAATGATTCTAATAAAGCTCCCGACTCACCACCACATCCCCACACCGTTTCGTCCAACCAACGTCATTGCTTTCATTGTAAAGATGTGTTAGGAGATGGTGAATTTTGTCAACGATTGTACATTGATGAGGTGTGAAAGTGAAAAAAAAAAAACATAAAACAAAAAAAAAAGAAAAAAAAAAAAAAAAAAAAAAAAAAAAATAAAAAATGTTGGTTCTTAGCAAAGGACATTTGTTTGATTTGTGCTTAAAGATATGGAAAATAATCAGAATCCGAACTTCTTTAAATGATCCTCCAAATATTTCCGATAAATCGTTTCACAAAGTCCTTCACTAATTGACCGCCATCATTGTTGTTACGTGGTGTGGTGTTTCGTTATGATGGTATTCTTTTGTCAACGATTTTGTACTTGTAGGTTTGTGGGAACGGTTGCTCATTATGGTTATAATTGTCCACCGCAAAGTTCTTTGATTATTCTAATCCGGAACCATGCAACAATCAAACCATTGATGAGCTCCCACAAACTTTGCCAAGTTTTGATCCGACATGCTATTCTGGAGATGGAAGTTCATTCACTTATGATTCCACTCCTAATTTTGTCAATGATTCTCCTAACGTTTTCAACCCACCTTCACAACCACCGACGTATTTGAGAGTTTTGTAGGAACGTTGCTCATTATGGTAGATTGTTACCTTATAAACAGTTTCGTTTATCTAGATCCGGAACCATGGTACAAATCAAGACTTTATTTTCCCAACAAATTTTTCAAGGGTTTGCAACAAACAATATATTTGTTTTTCCAGCTGTGGCGTGCCCGCATGAGACTTTTCAATATCAACAAGTGATCTTCTACGAACCTTGTTGTAAAAATTGCGGTGTCCTCATGAGACTTGTTCAATGTCACAACGATGAATTATTATTGCGCCTATTCTTTGTTATTGAGGTCTATTGATTCTAGTTTTGACCAATTTAATCCCCCACAGCTCCCCGTCTTCTTCAACGATTTCTCAATAAAAAACTTGTGCTGAATTACTAGCAGAGGACACTATGGCAGCTAATATCTCAATCAATCACTTCCTTAAGAATATGAGATCCATGATATGGAGGATCTACATAGCGAACTTTATTTAGATGAAATGAAAGTTTAATTATATTGACTTATAGATTAAAGATTATCGAAATGAGAGAATAGATATTAAGTATAGAAGGGAATGTGAAATTAAGATTTATGAGCTTAAACATAATTTAAAGGGAATGAGTATTGAAATTAGGAAAAAAGAGAAAGAGATTCTGCAACAAGAGCAGACAGCTTATGTTAGAACTTCGCAATGGTTCAATTTCATTTGCTATGATGATGACGACGACGAGTATTCTTTTGCTACACAAGAAGATCTTAAGAAATTCTCCTCCACAATCACACCCGATTTACCAAACTCAGCACTTCCTCTTTATAAGGTGGTATGCATCTCCGACACTATTCTAGAACCGGTAATCAGACAAATTAATAAAAGCTAGATTGAGGACCTTTTCCCATACCTAAAGTGAGTCCGATGGATGGTATATCGAAAGAATGTGAATGTGATTTGCCCGTTTGGATGATTTCTTCTCCAGAAAAAGGATGAGGTGATTAGATGATATCATTTCAATTCCACCGGGCAATGGTTTAATGATCCATTTTCTTAGTTCACCGAATTGGACCCAAAACTAAGAAGACTTCGGTCACTCGAAGTTACAAGACAAAACGTCTAGCTCGAAAAAATGTACTTATGTTATTTAATGTTTATTATGTATAAGGGCAATATGTGGGTAAAAAGCCCAAATTGGGAAAGCCCTCAAAGAGCATTATCCTGTTTAGTATAAATTACTCCGAGTGTTATGTCAAATTAGGTGAGCTTCTCCAATTCATTTTTATCTTAAGGGTTTGTAGCCTTCTTTTTTTCTTTCTAATCAAATGTCTTTAATGTTTAACTTTCATTGCCAATTTGATCTGTGCTTAATCCATGGAATGATCTAGGGATCCTACAATTGGTATCAGAGCCTACAAGATTGATGTATTGATTTGGTTTGTATTTTTTTTCTATTGATTTCGAAAAAAAAAAAGGGGTTTGATTAATTGTTTGTTTGATTCTTGATTCATAGATGGTTTATGTTTAATCTAATATCACTCAAACCATCTTGTTAGCAATCAACGATCTCGTGTTTTTCTTTGTGTTCTTGTTGTTTTGGTTCGAAAAGTATTACAAAGAAACGTAGGGATTTTCGATCGAGTTTTAGTTTAGTTTCGAATAGAACGTAGCGACATTAAAGATTACTCGAACAAGTGGAATATTGCAGGATCGAAACGAGTTCATGACGTTTCGATCGACACGTGGGCGAATCTAGCTAACGCGTTGAAGGTGGAATTATTGTCGATCGAACGAGTGGAAAAAAAGCCTTATTCGAATAAAACTGTTCGAACAAGACGTTTTCGAAACGAGGGGTTCGAACGAAGTGATCGAACGAAGGGATCGAACGAGGGGTTTGAACGAAGTGATCGAACGAAGGGATTGAACGAGGGGTTCGAACGAGTGGAAAACAAGGACGCATTCGAACGAACGAGGCGATCTGAACGCAGACGTTTCGAACTAGACGATCGATTGATCGAGCATTTTTTCGACGAACAAGCAAAAAAAAAAAAACAAAAAAAAATACTTTTTTGTGTCGGATTGTTCTGAATTTTGCTATACCAGCTCGAAACGGTCCAATACGGTCAAGGAACTTTCTTTTGAGACGAGAGCCCTGTCATTTTTTTTTTGGGCCATTTCGGAGTCATTTAGGCCCTCATAACTGCATTTTACTGTTTAAAATTACCCGGAAAATCACAAAAACCTCCACACCAAAGGTCATCAATCATCAATCACTTAAGATCAGATAATTAATAAAACTAACGTTATTCAATGGCAACCAATGAAGAACAATGCTGTGCTAGCACAATTTATCGTTTCCACCTTGTGTGGTTGTAAGTGATCTACGAGTTTTGAAATTCGGTATACACTGGTATATTCGAGGCAAACCCAATGGCAAGTGTGATATGGAAATCCCATCCAGAATGGACCATACACCTCACCCGAATGGTCATGTCCTCCACTGCTAAATCTACTGTTATGCCCGATAGGAAGAAGCTTGGAACTCTGAGTTCAATGACGAAGCAAAAACAAGTCGAAATGGCTGATACTCAAGCTGAAATATCCTGTCAGTTCAAGGTGCTTCCCCGCACATCTTCTTTTTATTTTTTTTTTTTAACATTACTCACTAGACAAGCACTGCCAAAGGAGATTTTGGTTAATTGGAATGCTTTATGCATGGATCAGGTAGGAATATTCAACAAAGGAACGGAGATCTGTTTTGATGAGTACGAAAGCTTTCGTGGCTATTGGAAACGAATCAATTCATGACTACTTTGTGCGTTTCCACAAGCTTGTGAAATGACTGATTGATTACTCAGCTTGAAATCCCTACTCATCAGAGAACACTAAATTTGTTCATTTGTCACAAGCTTCAGCCTATTGGGGTAAGTATGTGACTAATGTCAAGTCAGAACTTGGTTATCTCAAACCACACCTTATGTTCAGATCTACACTCATCTCAAGCCCTACGAGCCTCATCGCCAAAAAGGACTCTCAGATACCATAGGATAGCAGTCTTTCACGTATTGTTAGTTCCATGGCCTATGTTGCTCACACCACATCTGCACCTACTCTTTCATCACCCTCAACTCCTAGTCCTCAACCTACTGCTCAGTCTCCGAATGACGCTTTGATGGCCACTATGACTCAGATTGCTAATCTCTTAAGTGGTTTCCAAAAGCAGTTTCCACCAACCAACAATCAGCTCAGGACTTCCTCCAACTCAAGGACTCATGCTACGGTGCATGATGGTCGCATTGTTTACTGAAACCAATTAACGAGGAAAGTCATCACCAACCAAACCACACAATCCCAATCCTTACAGGTAATGTTGGATTATTACAGGTTGCTAGATGGCAAGGAAGGTGTTATGTTACAACTGCAGTGGAGTAAGTGACATGTTGCGAGGCAGTGTTGAGTGGTAAAGAAACCAAGAGAAAGATGACTCTCTAGACTTCAAAGATAAAGCTTTTACTGATGGAAGCTAAAGAGAAAGGAGGATGTGTTAGATCTTGAAGTCTGAAGCATTCCTCGCCTGATGTGGAATGCACCGCACCTTTGATGATCAACCTTCAGCACTCAATCAACAAACATGTTTCAAGCCAATCACGAGGTTGCTTTTGGTCAGACGTGGATGAAAAGGCCCCAAAGCCCTGCTGTCGCTATCATGGCCAAACTTGTCATCCACTAGTTCAACCAAACAGTCAAGTCAAATGAGGGACACTCCTAATGACACTTCTCAAATCCTTATAATGTGATTATCTGTTGAATCAGGAGACAGAGCACAGGAAAGAGACATTTAGACTCCGATGGTCGTGACTGAAAATTGGATGCATATAACGATCCCGTATCATCCGTATCTTCTTGACATCGAAGCCCAAAATGTTCCAACTGAGGTATTGCTCGACGACGGTCTGATAAAGTTTCTATGATTGCCATTAATGACTTGCAAACCCAACTTAGACGGACATGATTAAGGTTAACCAAGAAAAATGCTTATAAGTCGAAGACCTTAAAAAATAAGCTTTCTCAATGCATAGACAAGAAAATTATATCGTCTAGATACCCAAATTAGGTCAAACTTGATCTTGAGAACAAAGTTAGACAGGAACAAGCCCTAGTGATTCAGCGAAAACAAGCGGATTGTGAACTTTATGCAAGAAATCGATTGCTTAAATCCACTCTTTCAGGAAAGAAAAATCAATTGCATTTTTTACAATCTAAAAAAAGAAAGATTTTTGTATGAGAAATAGCATCTAGCGATAGTATCTGACGAAAATCGTTTGTTTTAAAGAATGCTAACAAAGTTGCTGCCAAGAGATATATTGCAAAGATTTAACATGCATCAGAAACTATTCCTGATTGCTTTTTAAAGAGAATCCAAAAAATGGCAACTGCTAATTGACAAGGACCTCCTAGGTACCCGTTAACCCAGGGTCTTGTTTATATGGCCCAAGGTGACTTCTACCTTGTTTTGATATGATGGTGATTCCCTTTTGCATCTCCTAGCTTACCATCCCGTTGAATATGGGATAGTGAAGAGGTCTTGGTTCTCCAAGTGGTTGTGCATGGAAAAAGATTGAACACGAAAAAAACCAGGACTTGTTAGACCCGCAAATACGGTTTCTAAATGACAAGCTTTAATGCACTGAAGGTTTGGGCCTCAACAGGAACTTGTTCTCTGTGAACAGGCGTATTGGCTTCTGCCAATGAACGGGCTAGTCACAAACTGTAACACCAAATAGTATAGTCACTCCGTTTTTGTTCGTTAAAAGCTCGACCTCCAACGTCAAGTTCTGACAGTCTTCGAAATGTTAATGTGTTTTTCATCAATTTGAAGGTATAATAAAAGAAAGAACAACACAAAAAACCCAGAGTATGTTTCTGAATTGTGTGTTTTCGATTATGCAAAACAGTTTGTTGAACAACATCTGGTACCGTTTTAAGACCATTTCAAAAAAACATATCAAGTTGCTAATGATACATTTTTTAAAAGATAAGAGAATTTGAACAGATTTTGTGATGACCTTGGACGCGGGAATATGAACAATGTGGTTCTTCGATAACAAGTACCTGACCATAGAGAAGAAAAATCTTTTAAATCAAAAATGATGATTAATTGCTGTGTGTTTAGAAAAAGATATTGCTGCTCATATTGTCTTACTTCCGATCATTGTTGTTGCCCCCTAGTTCGAATTGCCTTTGCGCCACGATTCTTAGATCTGCATGCGTTAGGGAACACACTAAAGTTCTTTGAACTTGAAGTGAAGTTTTCAAACAACAAAAAATGGTCATTGAATCTGAGAAAACGTAACTCTCATTTTACAAAAGAACCATATTGATTTACAACTTAAATTTCAAAAAACGATAAACTGTGCATAGACACTTCCAGTGCTCCAAATGACAATTTTTGGAAATTAACAAGTTAAGACAGAATCAGCTTCAAGGGTGAAAGATGACACTATCTAGGAATTTAGAAACTCAGATCAACATCACTGAGAATGTTGAAATGTTAGGTTCCACTGAAGGTAGCTGTGACCAACAGGCATTCGAAACTGATATGAATTCAGTTGCAAATATGATTACCTCCCTTAGGATTCAGTAGATGGCTTCTTAAGGTAGAATACGTTGAGTCTGAAAAGACGGTATGATGAACAGTCACAGGCGAATACTCACTCACGTACTGCGTACACTGAAAAGCTCAGTGCCTTAACTGCTGACAATACAAAGCTGAAAGCCCAAGCGACTGGTAAAATGAGTAGTGGACCTTCAACCTTGGTACCCAAAAGTGCTTGCATCCCAGGAATGTTACAAATTAGGTTCTAAGTATATTCCACCACCCAAACGTGCTAAAACTGGGTCAAACCAACCCGGTACCTAAGAAGAAGCACGTAAACTTTTCGTGAAACCCCCCAGACTTCACTAAACCAACTCTAAAAAACCAGTAGTGCACCCATAATAAGCAAAACTAAGTGTGTGGCTATGTCACAGGAGTAAAACCCACTTTGGATGCCAGCAAAAACTGTTGCCTCAAGAGAGCCCCTCGGAATCATAGTTCTTTGCGTTAAGAGTCGCGAATGCAAGGATAGTAGAAGCACACCATAGGACTTTGAATAAAAAGAATCGTGTTGATTCTAATTGTCTTGTTAAAACATTCTTTTCTGTTTCAAATTTCTTTTGAACAATGTTTGTGCTGGATTGTAACAAAAATCTTTGGCTTTTGCTAATCATTCTGTTTGTTTTGGTTATGTGTGATGGTTATGTGAATGTTAAACCCCACCAGACTAAGCGTTTTAAACAGTTAAGAGAGTCTGGAAACCAATTAGCAAACTTGTTGCTAATAGCAAGCCTCAGTGGAAGCCCACTGGAAGGCATTTCTCATTATTTGAGAAGTATCCTTTAACTAGGATCATGGAACCTACTGATATGCCATTAGAACTACCCCCGAGTGCTAGTTCTAGCCCCCAAATAACTATGGTCTCTAGGTTTACTCATAAACTAAGTGATCGTCAGGCAGGGTTCAAAGGGATCTCTGGTTATTATTTGATTGTTTAACTAAACGGAACCCTTCAGGGCATCCTATCACGTGATGTTTGTGTTATCGCATGGTTAGTTCAAATTGTTTCTATGGTATCTGGATTCTGGATGCTCAAGACATATGACCGGTGATCGAGGCGTCTTATCAACTTTGTGGAAAAGTTTATTGGAACTGTGAGATTCGGCAACGATGAATATGCAGCGATCATTGGCTATGTTGATATTAAAACTGGGTGGACACTATCATCTTCTCGAGTTTATACTATGTTTGAGACTCAAGCACAACTATTCTCGGTAGGACAGTTTTGTGATGGAGGATTTAGAATGTTGCATCAGGTCAGTTTCGTGTCACATCCCGCAACTACGATATGGTAGTTATACACTCAAAGGTGTACGTAACCAACTGTACTCCATCTCATGAATGATATGTGTCAGCTTCACCAGTTTGCTTGCTTACAAAAGCCTCTTCAACGAAGTCATGGTTATGGCATCGTCGGTTGAATCATCTGAATTTCGGGACATTGAACGAATTGGCTCGGAAAAATCTAGTCAGAGGATTACCCATGCTGAAATATGACAGACCATTTGTGTCCATCTTGTCAGCTAGGTAAAAGTAAGGGAAAAGCATCACTATCCCTCTAAAAAAGGGGGGACGGAGAAAACACCAATATTGAAGTTCCTCAATACTCTACATATGGACCTCTGCGGACCCTAATGAGAACAAGAAAGTATTCAACGGAAGAAGTATATTTGGTGATATGTGGGTGATTAACACCAGATTTGGTTGGTGTACGATTTCTTCGATCAAAGGATGAAACTACAAGAGTGATTGAGAAGTTTATGTGAAGACTTCAACGAGCCCTTAATGCAATGTTCGCTTCGTCAGAAACAGATAATGGAACGGAGTTTGTGAATAAGACACTCGTGGATGGTTGAGCAGTGTTGGTTTATTTTCATGAAACCGAGCGTACCTCGGTCTCCCACAACAGAACGGCATTTGTTCGCGAAAGCGGAACGAACTCTTAATGGAAGCTGCCGTTACCTATGCTATCTTTGCGAAGCTCACTGTTCCCATGGGGCTGATAGATTGTTCAGCACTGCGTGTTTTATACTCTTAATCGAATAAAAAATCTCCTTGTTTACACACGATTCATGGCAAAACCTATTATGAACTGCTGAAGGGGAATGAAAACCTAATCTCCAATACTTCGAGTTGGTGTGGATCCTATGGTGCAACTCCTACCAAATGAACTATGTGATGTTGGTAAAACTCAATGGACAGAAAGGCAGAGATATGGGTATCTTTGTTGGCTTTGCACCACAAGAAGGCCACCCCACTGTTTACCGAATTCTACAAAAAATGATTCGGGTAAGATTCAGGAACCGTTCATGTTGCCTTCGATGAACTTTTCCGTAAGGTTGACGTCTGTTCACACCAGTTAAGCCTCGCACTCACAAATGATTTTGTGCCAAACCCCCCCCCCCCCCCCGCAGTACAGGAACTCGAAACTTACTGCTTTACAGTCTAGGACGCAGCGTTCCTTGCACTAGTAAAAGACGCCAGAACCACCAAGTGTCCCTCCTACAAAGCAAAACAGGGGTAGACGATTTGTTTCAATGGTTTGATTGATGAGGAGGTTGTTCGATACCTCTGGTTGTTCGACAACTCCGGTTAATGTTCCTGTGCCCCGGGCACCCGAGGGAGAATGCATTGGTTCACCTTCCACAACAGTTTATCTAGAAGGCCGCTCCTGCAGTTACTGAAATCCTCTTGCTCTTCAAATTACCTCTACCAGACACTAGTTCTTCTGATGATTGAAACATGTTCGATCATGTTGCAGTAGTAATGTGTTTGAACACCAACAATACTGCTCCTGAATCGATTTCAGAAGCATCATCTCATTCCACTCTGTCAACATCGATGTTACTCCCAACAACAATTACCTCATGTGCAAAAATGGACTCATGAAGCACATCCGGTTGAAAACATTATTGGGGATAAAGATGGACCCTTCTCTAACAAGAAACAGGCTCAAACACGAGCAATGTGGGTGTTTCTTCAATGAATTCTTAACTCATGTTGAACCAAAAAGACTTACAAGCAAGCTCCTTAGACGCACTCGTGCCTTGTTTCCTTTACATCAGCTTATTTGATTAAAAGCTCAAAAGTGTTTTTAAATGTTGTTTACATGCCTGTTTTGTGTCTAGTAATGCAGTAGAATAACTTAGTTTAAGTTTTCATTTGTCCACTTGGTTTCAAGTTAAAATCTATCAATCTTTAAAGTTCATTTTCTAAGTTCAAAAGTCCAGTTTGAAATAGCAAATTTAGGTTAGTTAATGTTTGTTTTAGAATCTCAAACTCATTGCATAAGTTCTTTAGGTATTAAGCTTAATCTGTTTTAGCTTATTTCCGCTTTTAAAAGTCTTTTTCTAGCTTAAAGTTAAGCCTGCACTTTGGCCTTTTACTTGTCAAAAGTTTGAAAAAATTCAACAGTTACTAAGTATCAATGGCTTTTTCATTTAGCTCTTAGATAGCTTATTTGATTTTTAAATTATTTTCTGAGAAATGATTTAGGAAGCTTATTGTATAAGCTTTGCAGGCATATAAGTCATCTCTTTATAAGGTTCCATCTAGTTGCTTAAAAATAAGCTCAAAAGTCCCCCTAAGGGCTGTTTTGGTAACAATTTTAAGCCAAAAGCTCATTTGCAATTCTGAGCTTATAGCTTATTAGGATTGCTTATTTTATGTTTAGTCCTGCTTATTAGGTTAGACTTAGGCCCTTTTAGCTAATTTAACTTAGGTTAGAGGTTATTTAAGCTTATTAGTCTTTTTAGTTAGAAACTTAAGTTTAAAAGCCTTTAGGTAATCCTGCATTTTAAACTTAGTTTAGCTTATTTTCCTTGCTTATTTTTTGCTTATCAGATCTTATTAGGTCTAGCTTATTGTCTATCTTTAGCTTATTTGTTTTCTTATAGCTTAATATGTCTTAAAAAGCCCAGTAATTTTAGCCTACTTTGTCTATGTCCTAATTAGCAAACTGTCACCCTTTTTCTTTGCTTAATTTTAGCTTATTTTGAAGATTTGAAAAAAATAGCTTTTTAAAAGTTTGTTAATTTTGCTTATTTTATAAGTTTTTAAAAAGAAAAAGAAAAAGAAATGTTTGTTAAAAAGGAGAGGCCACAGGGGTCGAGCCTGTGACCTCTCCCTTTGCACACACACGTCCTAAACAATACACACACTAACCATCAGCACCAGTAGGGCTATCTGTTATATCCCTACACACTTAATAATTTAAGCCTTGTTTCCCTTTTTGCTTATCAACCCTTTGTGGCTTATTTACAGCTTATTTAAAAGCTGTTTTTCGTAGCTCTTATTGTTCTTGCATTCTAAGTAGCTTAAAGTATTTTCCTGCATTTTTTTAGATTTTTCCAAAATAGTGTTATTTTTCCAGAATCTTAATAATTAGTTTACTATTTTTAATCATTTAATTTCATTAAAACTATTTTTAATTCATAATAAATAAAATAAAAGTCAAAAAAATATAATTTTGTTTTTTTAAAATTTTCTTTTATCATTTAGGACTTAGGAAAATTAAATTTGCTTTTGAAGGGTTAAAATTTTAGAATTTGTTTTTTTTAAAGAACGGGATTTGGTCCCGCTATCGTTTTTCTTCGTTTTTTTTCACTTTAAATGCTTACGTTTTTTGTTTACTTATCTTTGTTCTTGCATTTTAGTTATTTAGGATTTATAAAAAGTTAAAAAATCATTTTAGGATTAAGTTTTGATAAATTAGGTTTTAAGTAACGTTTTTAGGATTCCCGTTATCGTTTTTAGGAGTTTTAGCTTTAATAACTTTCGTTTTTAGTTTGCCTTACTTATCTTTCCCGTAGATGTAGAAATCAAATCCAATCCAATCTTGTTTCATTCAAACATCAAATATCAAACTGACTCTCGACTTTCCATTGCATTCCTCGTTGGGGAATAACCACCCGGGAATATCATATACTACTAGGATTTCATTGATTTTCTTTCTTTAAACCTTTTCAAGGGTCACTTGATTTGGTTTGGTTAATTTAAGTAGTATAGTATATTATTATATATATTATTTCTATATATAAAGAAAGCGATCAATTTTTGGCGCCGTTGCCGGGGAGGAGTGTAAGCGATTGTCGTTTCGACATTTGACAATTAGTGCTTTGAAGACCTTTCCTCGTGAAGTTATTATTTTCATTTGTGAATATTTTCTCCTTTATTAAAAATATAAAAATACAAAAATATTTTTTCATTTTCTTTTATTAGTATATAAAAACAAGAAAAATCAAAAATATAAAAACATTGTATTTAATAAAAAATAAAAATAATCATCAATATAATGCTCTCAACTTGAGCATTATCATAATAAGTTCCCAAACAAAAGATTTAAAACTTGCCTTTTGTGTCACTTGCGAGGTACGGCTCACCTTTAATTGATTAACAAACTACAAGAGGGGTATAAGGAGGGTTGTTCCGAGGAACTACGACCCGAAAGGAGAAGGTTTTTAATAGCTTCGCGCTTTCCCGCTCCTCCGCTCCTTTGTGCGTTTTTCTTTTAAAGAGCTACCGTGAAACAAGTTGATTATTGGTTTAAGTTATTCGATCTCATTTTGTCCTTTAATAAAATATGTTGTTTAAAAAACTCGAAAAACCAAAAATAATCTCCTTTAACCTCTTTGCCATTTAATTCTTCTTCTTATCCCTCTATATTGTTTAATTCTTATGGCGTCACTCGATTATCGTTTGAATCCTATTTACACGATTAAAGAATGTTCGTCTTGTGGAACTTTGTACACTAAATCACGTTGTTGTTCTAAAGGGGGTTTCGTAGACAAGTTTGTTCGTGATCCTAATAAAACACCCGACTCGTCTCAACGACCCCCTCAGAATTGTCCCAAGTGTGGAAACCCGGTTGATGGTCTATATTGTCGACAATGTGCTCTATTACGAAAGAAATTGAAGGAAGTTTGGTCTACAATTTGTTATGAAGATGAAATTTTCCAAGACTTTCTAAACACTTCCGAGTCATCCAATGACAAAACTAATGTTGTTAATGCACCTCAAGAGCCATTCGTCTTCAATCAAGACCCCGGTGAAAATTCTTCACAAAGTCCTCCACATATAGACCACCATTGTTGTTACGGGTGTGGTGATTCGTTAGACGATATCTTTTGTCAACAATGTACTTGTGAGTCTTGTGGGAACGATTCTCATTATGGCTATAGTTGTCCATCGAAAATTTCAATTATCTCTAATCCGGAACCATGCAACAATCAAACCATTGATGAGCTCCCACAAACTTTGCCAAGTTTTGATCCGACATGCTATTATGGAGAAGGAAATTTATTATCTTATGATTCAAAACCTAATTTTGTTGATGATTCTCCTAACGCTTTCAACCCACCTCCTCAACCCCCGACGTATTCTTGTGAGTTTTGTGGGAACGATGCTAATTATGGTCACGATTGTCCACCTCAAGTTCCGTTTATCTATAATCCAGAACCGTGTTACAACCAAGACTTTAATTTCCCACAAAATTTTCAATGTTTTCAACAACAATATATTTGTTGTACCCACTGTGGGGGCCCAGATGAGACTTTTCAATGTCAATCGATGAATTATTACGAACCTAATCCGCGTTATGATTCTAATTATTCCGGTTTAACCAATTTGAACCCCCACAATTTCCCATCATTCATCAACTGATTCGTGAGAAAACTTGTGCTGAATTGCTAGCAGAGGAACGGGAGGCTAATACTCAACTCACGAGCAAAATTCTTGCTATGATCCTAATTCTTTTGGTTTTGACCAATTTCTTCCCCAACCGCTTCCCGTCATTGATCCTACTCCTCTTGAAAAAAGTATGGAAGAATTACGAATTGCTTTTCAAGCTTGGAGTGATAATATTCGACAAAAGAAGGAGGAAGAAGAAAAGCGAATTGCGGAAGAGCAAGCTTCTAAAATCAATATATAGATAATATTCCATTTGATACGTGATGACGAGGTATACCATTGCAATTCAACCTTTATCAACTAAGGAGCCCGTTGACTCTCTCATAATGGAGGATGAGCATCTTGACACTATTCCGGCAACGGAATCAGACGAAGTAATAAAGTCTAGTGTTGAGAACCTTGTCCCGATCCCAAGTGAGTCCGAGGGTATTCCTGACAGTGTGTGTGATGTGCCTCTTTGTAACAATCCTACCCCTCTTGAAGCTTTCAAAGAACACTCTGAGACTATCATCGATTCCAACAATGATTATTCTTCGAGTGATGACGATTCTTATGAGAATATCGATTATGTCGATGCATCACCTCCCGATGCTGAGATCGTCAGCTTAGAGGTGGTGGAGATTGTTATCCCGGAAGTTGGAGGGATTGATACCGATATTCTTCTAACAATCAAAGAGATAGCCCTTCGTGAAAATTGTTGAAGTCAACTTCTCTCTTATTGCTAACATCGAAGCATTAAAAGATAATCCCACTCCATCTTCCGATGTTATGACCAAGTCTTCCTCCACATCTCTTAACCTTTTCTTGGAGGAGACTAACACCTTTGATAATTCTTCACCCGAATCTGAAACTTTCTGCTTTGATTTGGAAGAGAATAGTAGTGGCAGTACCACTACCCGTTCTGATTATTCTCTTCCGGATTATGAAGCTTTCTATTCTGATGATGAACATATTAATGAAAGTTAGTGGCAGTACCACTACTCATGATGATTTTTTCTCTATTGATTATGTTTGATCTTTGATCTTTCGATCATCCATTTCTTCAGGCGATAGGAGTGACTTTTATCATGAGGAGTTCGCCGATGAACTTGCTCACATCATATCTCTACCGGAGTATGATTGTTTCTGCTTTAAGAATGAGCCCGAGCTGGGCGAATCCACTATGGATGTGGTGGGGGATATTTATCCAACAAGAGAACCAAGAGTTCATGTGCATAATGCTTTGCCCACCCATCCCACCCTTAATGTGGATCTGGATCTCATATTTTTTAGTGATTCTCTCTTCGCTTATATTGTATGGATCTTTCTTCCATTTCTCACGTATCCTGTTGCTCCTCTATATCTGCTCTTCTGTGGGAATGAAGATATCATTTTTGACCCCGGCATCCCCATTCATCATTCTTTTATGTCGGGTGTATCTCATCGGAGTGGAACTTTCATGAAATTCAATGTTTATCCAAACCACTTGAATGAAAGTCCGATGGAGATTTTATCTTCCACTTGCTCTCCCATGGACCAATGAATTCTGTAACATCCGAGAATTTTCGAATTTTGAATGACGATTATATCCTTTGACTTTTCGGGTCTGGCTTGACTTATAAGAACGATCATCTAAATCACGTATTACGACTCGGACTCGTAAAGCAATTTGATGTGAGTATGATATTCAAGACAACTTTTCAGTTTTCGCCGACCTTGAAAACGAGCCAAAAAGGGCTAAAACTGCACCGCATACATTATATCGGACAACATACTAACGCGGACAAAAAAAAAAATTCTAAATTTGTTTTTAATTATCAGTATATTATTTAATTAAAAATATTAAATATATTTAGTCATCCATTGGTTAATTAAAAGCGTTGTTGATAACGCGAATACTCGAGCTTAAATCCATTTTTATTTCGGACGAGGCAAAACCGGTCCACAAAATGAATAACAGATATTTTATTAAATATTATAAAATATTTATGAAATACTATCAAGTGAATACTCATTTTTATCAGAAAAATGATTTGGAAAACAATGGCGCAAGTTTCGAGAATTGAATCGACCGTTAAGTCATTCAAACGAGTCCCGAACCGTTTTTACCAAAACTATAATAAAGGAGTTACACTTTAGACCCTAAACTATGTTAACTTGCCACTTTTGATATAAAGTTTTAATATATATATAATTTATATATATTTCATTTCATTTCATCTCATTTATACACACACACTCTTATAAATCTCTCTCTCTCTCCCAAAATATCCGGCCACCCTCCGACCGCCGGCGACCACCACCACAGCCGCCGGAAAAGTTTTCCGGCGAGCTTTTCCGGCCAACACCAAAAATCCTCCCCATCTCTCGATCTATCCGATCCCCACCATCACTCTCCCTCACTCGCGACTCCACACCGCCACTCGCCACCACCGCCACCCGCTGCCACCACCATCATCATACACCATCTTCATCATCATCATCATCATTTACTAGCACCGAGGGTGCGTTGGTTTGTGGTGACAGCCCCGAGAGGGTGCGTCGGGTCGGGTGTATAGCACCCGGAGGGTGCGTTTGTTATAACAGCAACCCCAGGGGTGTCGGGTTGGTGGTAAGCACCAAAGGGTGCGTCGGGTTGTGGGTTAGATCAACTGTCGCGGGGAGCTTCGGGTTCAGTTTTCATATGACCCAATAGGTGTGCGTTGGGTTCTTTATCAATAACAACGAGGGGTCGTTTGGTTTTGTTTTAAAACGCAAGGGTTGCGTTTGGTTTAATGATTTCAGCAGCTAGGCTGCGTTTGGCAAGAATAGGGTGCGTTTGGCTGCCAACCATGCTCGAGGGTTGGTTTGTAAAACAACCAAATGGGTGCGTTGGGATTTTAGAACAGCTAGGGTCCGTTTGGTTTCGTACCGCAGTAGGGTGCGTGTGGTTATAAGTTATGACCAGTTAGGAGCGTTTGGTTTCGGTGGTTGCACCAGGTGGGGTACGGGTCAGTAGCAACAGGCTGCGTTTGGTTTGTTTGTGGCACCAAGGGTGCGTTTGGTTTATTGGACAACAGATAGGGGTGTTTGTTTTGGGTTATTAACAAGATGAGGGTGCATTTGGTGTTTATAACACCGTGTAGGGTGCGTTTGGTTGGGTGGCAGCCACCAAGGGGTGCGTTGGTTGGGGCTGTCACCGCATAAGGGGGCGTTTGGTATTATGGCAGCCCAACAGGGGTGCGTTTGGCTTTCACACCCGCAACAAGGGCTGCGTTTGGCTTGTCTTCCATCAAAAGAGGGTGAGTTTGTTTATGAAACACGCACAAGGGGTGCCGTGGGCTGTGTTATATATGACCAAAGGGGTGTTTGGGACAGCGGGCACAGCAAGGGGTATGTTTGGTTTGGATAGGAACACACAAGGAGTGTGTTTGGGTTAGACGAAATAACAATAAAAGGGTCGTTTGGTTCATGATAACGGTGAATAAATACAATTAGGTTTTAATAAACATGTAACTGGATTATATATTTGGTTGGTTTAAAATGGTAAATAAATGTAATAATTATTATTATGTTCAGGTTTGAATTATAATTTATATGTTTATATTATTTAAAAACACGTGGGGGTTTGCAATATTGATTTCATTGATTAAGTGGAAAACGTTAGACTTTATTAATATGGAAATCGATTTATAAATGGAAATGTCTTGGCTATAATTTATAGAAGTTTATACTTAGTATGTTTTACTAGAGTTTTATTTATTTCAGAAACGATAAAAAGGGACACAAAATTTACATAATAAATTGTATTATACAGGACCAGTTAAACGAACGTAAAAAAACTATACTTTACTAATTGAGACGAATATTTTAGAACACGACAGTCGAAGGAAGAAGATAATTTATTAAAATATTATTTTATTTTTTTTATTGGTATAAACTTTACGAAATATGGTTTCTTGATTCATAACATTAGAATGGGCATATTGTTATTCAAAGTCTTTGTAGTTGGGTAAACTAACTGGTATAAATTAATTTTACCCACACTTTTGATATAATACATAAAGGGTATTATATACTTTTCACTAATATTTGAATTGTTGTCTTTGTATATAATTCACAGGGTGGAATTATATAAGGGTTATTTTTCATATGTAATATATAAAGAATATATATTACACACTTTGCATATATTTTAAATTTATTTATTTAACCAACCACCAAACCATTACAACGTTAAATCTAAATCTTTATCAACGTGTGGCGTTGATGTAACCATTCATCGGGAAACCCAAATACATTATCATAGGCTAGTGGGACTTAGCCGTTAAGATTAGTTGCAACTTCTTGCTCGAGCCGTTCCGGTCTTTCCGTTTGTGCCGTGCTTAATATGTGCAGTTCTGCAAATCGTTCTGCAACATCGAGGTGAGTTCATAGCCCCACGTTTTACTGGTTTTACATATATTTTTGGGGTGAGAACATGCTTGTTTATAAATGCATTTACGTGGTTGATTACCTGTTTGGTTTACATACTCATTTATATATCTCGCGAGGAGATACAATACTTGGTTTAATTTTTGGAACGTAAACGCATACTATACTTTTATGATTACGGATTAGCTTAGGTTGCATGAACTGTAAATCACTTGGAGGGTGAGCGCGAATGTTATGAAATAGATCTATTTGGGATTGACAATCCCCGTTCGGGTGACTAGCTATCACTGGGAACGAACGTTATACCATGTCGGATTACGATTGGATTGGCGCCTGCGGGGCCAACAATCATTACTGCCCGGGTGTTCCTGGAGGGAACACCCATGAGGGGAACATATTATTTTTACTACTGCCCGGGTGTTCTTGGAGGGAACACCCATGATGGGTACATATTATTTTTCATTAATGCCCGGGTGTTCTTGGAGGGAACACCTACGATGGGTACACTCTTACTGTGCCTTGAATAAAGTGGCATACATACAAGTCTACGTCACAGTTCATGAACTTAGAGTAATGGTAATCATGGTTTTATACACACTTGAATAAAGTGGCAATACATACTTTGGATATTTGTGATCCAACTTTGATACGTACATTTTGGGACTATTTGGGGATAGAAATGGTCTTGCATATTTTACAGCTAATTGATTTCTAAAAATCATGCGTACATTTTGGAAAGACGTTTAAGGATTTAAATGGTCACACAATTATTTTATGATACTGTAGGGAGACAGTAGTCACTAAAGTTTTTATATGACTATGTAATGATACAGTGGGCAGATACTTTTATTGGAACTAACGTTTATATTTACAGAAACCTATGAACTCACCAACTTTATGTTGACCACTTTTAAGCATGTTTTTCTAGGTGATAGTATGCTTGGTATTATTTAATGTGCATTGGAGTCTTTTATTCAAGTTTTTCATTGGTGATGCAATTATGGATACTATTATTTTGGATTTCAGAAAATCAACGAGATTGTTTTACAAACGACACATTTAGAGGTCGTTCTCTTGTATCTAGCGCTGTGTATTATGAAGTAGCACCCCAAGTGGTATTCCGCTGCGTTGTCATATTTTTGGGGGTGTTACAGATTGGTATCAGAGCACTGGTTATAGAGAACTAGGTTGCATATTTTACCCTAGACTATAACCGTTTTCACAAACATTGCATCACAATAAACATTTTCAAAGTGCATACACACTACTTGCTTACTTGCTTAGGTTACTTGTTACCTTAAGTGTTTACATGACATACATATATGTAATATATATGCTTACATCTTTTGCGTATATCGCACATTTATTTATATAAGAGTTATTTATATAAATACCAGAGCGTTTCTTAAGACATTGTGGGTTGCACAATGGTCTCATTCTACTCGTCAGACATTGTGAGTTTATAAATGGTTCTTCTTACTTCCTTAGACCCATTGTGAGTCGCACAATGGTCTTCATTTCGTTCCAGACATTGTAAGTTTAATCGATGGTCTTAAGGATTTTATTTTTCTTCATAGCATTTTACAATATTGTATTACACGGAGAACGTTTTATTTTCGGTCTTACTTGGATGATGTATGAATATAAGTATTACAAGTTTGTAGGGGCGGGACTTGAACCAACCCCCACCTGTGAATATAAGATCTGATATGGTAATTGCTATGTAAGAAAAACCCGTCATAGTTCTGTTTACATGGAATTATGTATGAATCTAAGTATTACAAGTCTTGTATGGGCGGGACTTATAATATAAAGATTGATATGATAATTGCTATGTAAACAAAACCCGTCAAGTTTGGTTTTACATGGTTTATGTGTGGATCTGAGTATTACAAGTCTTGTATGGGCGGGACTTGTAATAGGAGGATTGATACGATAATTGCTATGTTAACTCATTTATAAGGACCTTCATCGTATTTACTCTAACCGAGTACTTATTAACTATCTTGAACTCTATGTTGATCTCGCCTGGTAGTTTTTACTCCCAGTCTCCGAAGACGAGTTTCAAATCACTCGTCCCATTATCATTAGAAACACATGACAACAACTGTCAAAACCTTAAAGGTTATGGAGAGGCCGGTATTGCATCGGGAGATTATTAAGTAGGATGGATGATTTATAATCTGTTTATTTAAAAGATTGGGGACGACCTTCTTCATTTTACTAAATAATAATTATAAATCATCGAACCTTAAGTTTATCATTTATTACTTACTAATTTGGCGCTTCTTTATGTAAATTAAGAATTATATATGTGTGGGCTTAATGGTATCCGATATGACACGAGTATATGTTATTCGATAATCATCAGAATCCGTTAAAAGGGTTTAGAGACACAATCGTGTCTTGCTACTCAGCAGAATCTTAAGGCCTCACTTGGATCTACCTTATCACTTCTTTAAGTTATTACTTTTGTTGTTTCTTAATTCATCGTGATCACGAATTGTTTCGTGGAATAACGACTTGTTACACTTTGAGCTAAGGGAGCTGATCATCGAAATAACAACCCTGAGTCCATTAATCCAGCCAAATATATCGGCATATGCTCTCTCGCGTGCTCCTTTATTTATTGAACTTTTTCTGGGGATATCGTTTTCTCGGAGGGTTCCTCTCCCATCTCTATCCCATTAACCATTTTGTTATAGTATTGACGTTATGGTCGCTGCTGTTGGGACCTGGAGCGGTCCCGGCTGACACAACTTTATCTAATAGGTTATGCAACTCCCCTTAAACGAGATAAACACCTATCGACGAAACAGATAGTTGGACTATTCATTTCGGGCCACTAGTAGGAAGACTTAGGTCGCGATACATCCTAGTACTGCCAAGTAAGTTGGGTACTTACATACATAAGCCACGTTGATGTGAATCATCGAACATTACAAATAGTAGAAACGAGACTCCGTCCTCGGACATTTAGAAACTTATACAAACATACTCACGCGATTACACCTTCTTCTTGAAGTTTTCACTATAATGAGACTTTCCCTATAACGCGGTTATACCAGTCATAAGATCTGTAATGATATAAATTGAGATACCAATTTTGATGGATTAAATATCCTGGACAAACCTAGCCAAAATTTTTGATAGATTGAGAAGTGTAGAAACACCGAATTTTGCTGAATAAAGTTATCAGCGTCTTGTTTAGAATGAGTTTATCCTTAAGTCTTTCCTTAGTCACACAATCGGATAACACAAATTTAATCTCGGGACGAGATTTCTTTAAGGGGTAGGTACTGTAACATCCGAGAATTTTCGAATTTTGAATGACGATTATATCCTTTGACTTTTCGGGTCTGGCTTGACTTATAAGAACGATCATCTAAATCACGTATTCACGACTCGGACTCTAAAGCAATTTTGATTGTGATATGTTATTCCAGAACAACTTTTTCGTTTCGCCCGATACACTGGATCGAGCCAGAAAGGGCTAAAAACAGCACCGCAAACATTATACGGACAACATACAACGCGGACAAAAAATAAATTTAAATTTGTTTTAATTATTCAGTATTTATTTAATAAAAATTTTAAATAAATTAAGTCTTCATTTATTAATTAAAAAGCGTTGTTGTAACGCGAATACCGTGATTAAATCCTTTGTTATTTCGGACGAGGAAAACGGTCCACTACATGGGAATAACAGATATTTTATTAAATATTATAATAATTTATGAATTCTATCAAGGGGTGAATTACTCATTTTTTATCAGAAAAATGTATTTGGAAATATCTAATGGCGTAGTTTTGAGTATTGAATCCGACGTAAGTTTTCTATCGAGTCCAATCCGTTTTTACAAAAATCTATAATTTAGGAGTTTCACTTTAGTCCCTTTACTTGGGTTTACCCCCACTTGCCACTTTTGATATAAAGTTTTAATATATATATAATTTATATATATTTCATTTCATTTCATCTCATTTATACACACACACTCTTATAAATCTCTCTCTCTCTCCCAAAATATACGGCCACCCTCCGACCGCCGACGACCACCACCACAGCCGCCGGAAAAGTTTTTCGGCGAGCTTTTCCAGCACAACCACAAAATCCTTCCCATCTTGATCTATCCAGATCCCCACCATCCCTCTCCCTCACTCTGCGACTCCACAACGCCATCGCCACCACGTCACACGCATGCCACACCATTTCATACACCATTTTCATCTTATTCATCATCATTTATTGCACCGAGGGTCGTTGGTTTGTGGTGACAGGCCCCGAGAGGGGTGTGGTGGGTCGGGTATTTAGCACCCGGAGGGTGCGTTTGTTATAACAGCAACCCCAGGGGTGTCGGGTTGGTGGTAAGCACCAAAGGGTGCGTCGGGTTGTGGGTTAACAGTCGCGGGAGCATCGGGTTCAGTTTTCATAAGACCCAAATAGGGTGCGTTGGGTTCTATAACAAACAACCGAGGGGCGTTTGGTTTTGTTTTAAAACGCAAGGGTTGCGTTTGGTTTAATGATTTCAGCAGCTAGGCTGCGTTTGGCAAGAATAGGGTGCGTTTGGCTGCCAACCATGCTCGAGGGTTGGTTTGTAAAACAACCAAATGGGTGCGTTGGGATTTTAGAACAGCTAGGGTCCGTTTGGTTTCGTACCGCAGTAGGGTGCGTGTGGTTATAAGTTATGACCAGTTAGGAGCGTTTGGTTTTGGTGGTAAGCACCAGGTTGGGGTCCGGGTCAGTAGCAAGAGGCTGCGTTTGGTTTGTTTGTGGCACCAAGGATGCGTTTGGTTTAATGGACAGCAGATAGGGGTGTTTGTTTTGGGTTATTAACAAGATGAGGGTGCATTTGGTGTTTATAACACCGTGTAGGGTGCGTTTGGTGGATTGGGTGGCAGCCACCATGGTGCGTTGGTTGGTGGCTGTCACCGCATAAGGGGCGTTTGGTATTATGGCAGCCCAACAGGGGTGCGTTTGGCTTTCACACCCGCAACAAGGGCTGCGTTTGGCTTGTACTTCCATCAAAGAGGGTGCGTTTGTTTAATGAAACCACGCACAAGGGTGCGTTTGGCTTAACAGCCCACCCACAAGGGGTGCGTTTGGCTGTGTAAATATGACCAAAGGGGTGTTTGGGACAGCGGGCACAGCAAGGGGTATGTTTGGTTTGGATAGGAACACACAAGGAGTGTGTTTGGGTTAGCGAAACAATAAAAAGGGTACGTTTGGTTCATGATAAAAAACGGTGATTAATACAACTTAAGGTTTAATAAACATAAACTGGATATCTAGATTGGTTGTTTAAAATGGTTAATAAATGTAATAATTTATTATTTTGTTCGGTTGATTTAAATATATTGTTTAATATTATTTAAAAAACGAGGGGGTTTGCAATATGAATTTCATGATTAAAGTGGGAAAAACGTTAGACTTTTATTAAATATGGAAAAACGATTTATAAATGGAAAATGTCATGGCGAAAATTTATAGAGTTTTATACTTAGTAATATTTTACTAGAGTTTATATTATTTCAGAAACGTTAAAAAAGGACTAAATTACATATAAATTGTATTATACAGTAACAGATAAACGAACGAAAAACTATACTTTTTACAATGGGACGAACTTTTTAGACACGACCCGTCGAAGATAATCGAAAGATAATTTATAGAAATATTATTTTATATTTTTTAATGGTTATTAACTGTAACAAACATGCGTTTGTTGATTCATTAACATTAAGGACATGGATTATCTTTTCTTCAAAGTCTTTTTAGTAGGGTTCAATAATCTACTGGTTTAAATTATTTACCCACACTTATGATATAATACCTGCAAGGTATTATATACTTTTCATTAATATTTGAATTGACTGTCTTTGTTATATAATTCACGGTAGGAATTATATAAGGGTTATTTTCATATGTAATATATAAAGAATATATATTACACACTTTGCATATATTTTAAATTTATTTATTTAACCAACCACCAAACCATTACAACGTTAAATCTAAATCTTTATCAACGTGTGGCGTTGATGTAACCATTCATCGGGAAACCCAAATACATTATCATAGGCTAGTGGGACTTAGCCGTTAAGATTAGTTGCAACTTCTTGCTCGAGCCGTTCCGGTCTTTCCGTTTGTGCCGTGCTTAATATGTGCAGTTCTGCAAATCGTTCTGCAACATCGAGGTGAGTTTATAGCCCCATGTTTTACTGGTTTTTACATATATTTTTGGGGTGAGAACATGCTTGTTTACAAATGCATTTACATGGTTGTTTACCTGTTTGGTTTAAATACTTATTTATATATCTCGCGAGGAGATACAATACTTGGTTTAGTTTTTGAACGTAAAGGCATACTATACTTTTATGATTATGGATTAGCTTAGGTTGCATGAACTGTAAATCACTTGGAGGGTGAGCGCGAATGTTATAAGATAGATCTATTTGGGATTGACAATCCCCGTTCGGGTGACTAGCTATCACCGGGAACGAACGTTATACCATGTCGGATTACGATTGGATTGGCGCCTGCGGGGCTAATAATCACATACACATATTATTTTCAGAAATGCCCGGGTGTCCTTGGAGGGGACACCTATGATGGGTACATATTATTTTCATTAATGCCCGGGTGTTCTTGGAGGGAACAACCACAATGGGTACATATTCTTTTATTACTGCCCGGGTGTTCTTGGAGGGAACACCTACTATGGGTATACTCTTACTGTGCCTTGAATAACGTGGCATACAAGTCTACATCACAGTTTTATAAACTTAGAGTAATGGTAATCATGGTTTTATACACACTTGGACATTTACGTTGCATTGAATAAAGTGACAATACATACTTTGGACATTTGTGGTCCAACTTTCATACGTACATTTTGTGACTATTTGGGGATAGAAATGGTCATGCATATTTTACAACTCTTTGAATTATGACAATCATACGTACATTTTGGAAGAATATTTAAGGATTTAAATAGTCATACAATCATTTTATGATACTGTAGGGAGTCAGTAGTCAGTAAACGTTTTTATATGGTACTATGATGATACAGTGGGCAAATACATTCATTGGAATTTACATTCATATTTACAGAAACCTATGAACTCACCAACTTTATGTTGACCGTTTTAAGCATGTTTTTCTCAGGTGAATTAGATGCTTGGCCTATTTGATGTGCATTGGAGTCTAAACTGACAAGATTTCAATCATGGACTCTAAACTTATCGTTGGGTTATTTTTCAAGCTTTTCATTGTGATGCTATCTTAGGACACATGTTTGATTATCAATGTTCAAGAAAATCTACGAGATTAACTCTTTTCAAACACACTCTGCAGTTCTACAGTCAGTCTTCTCTCGTTGTATCTATCGCTGTGATTATGAAGTCTCTAACGGCCCCCGGACACATTTCCGCGCTGCGATTATTTTTGGGGGTTGTTACAGATTGAGACAAGAGCATTGTTTATAGAGAGTCGCTCTCTTATATCTTGTGTTGTTATATTATGAAGTAACGCCCCCGGACATACTTCTGCTGCGACACATTTTTGGGGGTGTTACAGATTGGTATCAGAGCACTGGTTATATAGAACTAGGTTGCATATTTTACCCTAGACTATAACCGTTTTCACAAACATTGCATCACATCAAACATTTTCAAAGTGCATACACACTACTTGCTTACTTGCTTAGGTTACTTGTTACCTTAAGTGCTTACATGACATACATATATGTAATATATATGCTTACATCTTTTGCGTATATCGCACGTTTATTTATATAAGAGTTATTTATATAAATACCAGAGCATTTCTTAAGACATTGTGAGTTGCACAATGGTCTCATTTATACCTCAGACATTGTAAGTTACACAATGGTCTCATTTTACTTCTTAGACATTGTGAGTTGCACAATGGTCTCATTTCGTTCTCAGACATTGTAAGTTAAACAATGGTCTCTAAGAATATTATTTTCTTCATAACTTTATACAATATCGTATTACACGGAGGCCGTCAAAATTTTGTTTACATGGAATTATGTATAAATCTAAGTATTACAAGTCTTGTATGGGCGGGACTTGTAATATGAGGATTGATATGATAATTGCTATGTTAACAAAGCCCGTCACAGTTCTGTTTACATGGGATTATGTATAAATCTAAGTATTACAAGTCTTGTATGGGCGGGACTTGTAATAGGAGGATTTATATGATAATTGCTATGTTGACTCGTTCATAAAGACCTTTACCTTGTTTACTCTAACCGAGTACTCATTAACTATCTTGAACTCTAGGTCGATATTCCTTGGTAGTTTTACTCCCCGCCTCCGAAGACGAGTTTGGAACACGCGTCCCATACTCATTAGAGCACATGCAGCGACATGTCAAGGTTATGTGAGTACGCGTATTGCATCGGAAATTATTAAGTAGGATGATTTATAATCTCTTTATTTGAAAGGATTGGGACGCCTCTTCATAAGAGCACATGCATCGTATGTCATCCATCACCTGGAAGGTTATGTGATACCGTATTGCATCAGATAATTATTTAAGTAAGTCGGAATTATTTATAATTATTTATTAAGGAAAGGAATGGACGCCTCATTAGTTAAATAAATAAATTATAAAGCACAGGTTTATCATTTCTTACTTAACATAAATTTTGGACGCTTCTTATGTAAAATAAAAATTATAAATGAGTGGGCTTAATGGTATCCGATATGAGACGAGTATGAACTTGAACTCGATAATCACCAGAATTCGTTAAAAGGGTCTAGAAACACAATCGTATCTTGCCACTCAGCAGAATCTTAAGGCCTCACTTGAACTACTTTATCTCATTCTTAAGTTGTTACTTTTACGATTGCAAATCCTTGCGATCGTAAACTGTTTGTGAAGCTAACCGACTTGTGCACACTTGAGCTAATGGATCTGATTCATCGAACTAACGACTGAGTACCATAATCCGCCGTCATCGCATAAGCTTTTCCGCGAGCTCCTCCCATTTGTTAAACTTTATTCTGGGAATATGTTTCCTCGAAATGTCCTTAACATTCCGCATCTCATCACACTTGTTATAGTATTGACTTTAAGGGCCACTGCTGTATGGGTCTAGGAGCGGTCCCCGAACTGATACATACTTATCCAATAGTAATGCGACTCCCCTTAAACCGAGATAAACAGCCTATCGACGAAACAGATATTTGGAAGCTATTCATATCGGCCACTAGAAGGAAGACTTAGTCGCGATACATCTATACTAGCCATGTAAGTTGAGGGTACTTTACATACAAAAGCCACGTGATGTGAATCATCGAACATTTACAGATAGTAGAAACGAGACTCCGTCCTCGGACATTAGAAACTTATACAAAATATTCACGCGACTACACCTACTTCTTGAGGTTTCACTATGAAAGAGACTTTCCCTATAACGGCGGTTTATACCATCCATAAGATCCTTATGATATATTTTGAGATACCCATTTGATGGATTAAATATTCTGGACAAACTAGCCAAATTTTTTGGTTTTATAGAGAAGATGTAGAAACACCCGAATTTTGCTGAATAAAGTATCGGCGTCGTGGTGTTTTGAATTTCAAAATAGAAGTTTCAATAAGCAGTTTGGTTCAGTTATGTCTTAGTAGTTTACATCAGTTATGTATGGTAGTTTATGTCAGTTATGTTTTAGATTCTTCCAGAGAAGTTATATATGTCGTATAAATATGTGTTGGGTCTGTATGTTGTGTATTAAGTCAAGTTAATAATAAAAATATTGTGATTGGTGTGTCTGGTCTTTCTCTCCCTCACGAACCATAAAACAAACAACCATATCCTTTCATTATATCAGTTTCACTTGGTTATAGTTTCATCAAGGTTGATCTCTTTATTCAACCTTGTTCTTATTTCTGAGGGTTTGAGTGTATTTGTAGTGAGGTTTAGATCAAGATCCACCTAGTGGGGATTGATCATTATTTTTTGTAAATCGTTTGGCTATAACCTGATTAGGGAGTAGTCTTCTTGTATATTCATTGGTAATAAAAGAGCACGTGGGTAGGTTGGTTGAGTGCAAATCTTGGTGTTCTTGGTATTGATTTGATATTGTTTACAAATAAGTATCAAATAGTAATAATCGTCGTTACAGACTCTACAATAAGTACATGCGTGATAATTAGCGTATGAGCTTTTAGGTACGTTTATTGACAATATTGTGTTCATAGAAGAACATAAGAAATATTATAGTTTCTAGGGTAAATTACACTGTTCGTGTAACATCTGGTAATTTTCGGAACTTTAGATAACTATCTTACCCTGTGACTTTTCGGGTCTGGCTTGACTTAATAGAACGATCATCTAAATCACGTTTTCACGACTCGGACTCTAAAGCAATTTGACGTGAAATGATATTCCTGACAACTTTTTAGTCCTGACCGAGACCCGAAAACAGTCAGAATGTGACTGAAATGCCCTCGCAAGATTTTAGAATCAAGAACGAGTACCGGCACAAAAATAATTAAATTACATTTAATTATCACGTTTTATTAAATAAAAATATTTAATAAATTATTTAACATTTTATTCAGTAACGTTTGTTGAAGACGCAAATATTCGAGTAAAATGATCATTTTACGGACAAGTTTATCGGAAATATATAAATGAATAATAAACGTTTTAAATAAATTTTATAAAACGTTTACGAAAATTAGTCGAGTGAATACTCATTTTTATCAGAAAAATGATTTGGAAAACAAAGGCGCAAGTTTCGTGCGTTGAATCGTCCGTTAAGTCGCTCAAACGAGTCCCGAACCATTATTTTACAAAATATTACTCATAAGTTACGCTTTTGGTCCCTGGGAAATATTTACACACCAACCCTCACCTTATTGAGACTTGCCACTTTTATTAAAAGTTTTAATATATAAATAAAACTTTAAACATTTACACTTCATTTTTATATAAACAACACACACACACTCTCATATTACTCTCTCCCTCCCCAATGTTTCCGGCAGCCCACCACTCAGCCGCCGGCCACCACAGCCGGCCACTTTTCCGGCGACTTTTTCCGGCGAACCCAAAAATTGTAGAGAAGATAGATCCGCCCCGGATCTATCCGATCCCCACCACCACGCGCTGTCACGCGCCTCCATCACCACCACCCACCTCAGCCGCCGCTGCCATGCCACCCTACACCACCTCCACCACGCCACACACCATAACACCATAACACCACTGCCATTATCATCATCTCATCGTCATCATCACCATCGCAACCGCCGCTGCCTCCCCACCCCACAAACGACACCACTGCTGGGTGCGTTCGGTTTATCAGGTTCCAACGAGGGTCCGTTTGTTTCTTTTGTTAGCACCATAAAGGGGTGCGTGGTGGTTTAACCGAAACACCACCAGAGGGTGTTTGTTTGTTCGGTGCCAGAAAGCCGCAAAAGGGGGGGGGGAGGGTGTTCGGGTTGTTTTGTTTAAAAACGCAGCGAGGTGCGTTTGGGTTTTCTTATTATTCAGGGGTGTTTGTTGTAGGCTGTCAACCACCCACAAGGGCGCGTTTGTTCGGGTCAGCCACCCGATTAGGGTGCGTTTGGCCGTGACATAGTTTTAGGGTGCGTTGGTGTTGACTCAGCCAAGGGTGCGTTCGGTTGGGCTTAGCAGCGATTAGAGTGGGTTCGGTTTGGGTTAACAGCCGCTAGGGTGCGTTGTGGTTTAACATAAACAGATAGGGTGCGTTTTGGGTTCGGGGAAAGGCACCAAGGGTGCGTTGGGTTTGGGACAGCCAACAAAAAGGGCGCGTTTGGCTGTGGAAATCACCACGAGGGTGTGTTTGGTTCGGATTAAGAACAACTAGGGTGCGTTTGGATCTGGTTAAACAGGTAGGGTGCGTTTGGTTTTGTTTCCACCAAATGGGTGCGTTTGGGTTTGTGGGTTAACAACCGACGAGGGTGTGTCGGGTTGGCTGTCAAACAGCCGGGACAGCCGGGGGTTTGTTTGGTTTGATAATCAGACACAAAAGGGTGCGTTTTGTTTTGCACCATAAATATATTAATTGTTTCATTTATTTGATTGAGTAATTATATGTGATGAAATCTATTGAAACTTGCGGCGTCGAGATAATATATTATTGATATTAAAGCGGGATTAATATGAAATTATAAGCCATAATAGACATATTTTAGATAAGTTTTGAGCTAAAAACGGATTTTGGCGCGTGTTTGTAACGGGTCATTTTGACCAGAAAATAGAACATGGGATTCGGGGTTCGAGATTTTGAAAAGTCAGACTTTAGTTTATAAAATATAACAAATTATATTTTGACGGACGTTTTGATATAAAACGGGACTTTTAACTCCCAATAACAAAGAAACTGGAGTGAAATCGGAATATACACTTTAGTAGAAAAATATGTTATTTTTAATATATATTAAATCTGACAGGTTTATTAATTAAAGGATTTGAGCACTTTCGAGACCGTTTCAGCCTTCCGGCGTAACACGAAAGTTGTTCGTAGTGACGTTTTACTTTGCCGCGAGGATTGTCAGTTTTAAAATTTAGACATAGCGGGTCAAAACTAAAGGTCGGTTGATCTATTATTTCAATTAATTATATTTAAGACCACTGTTCGGTTCTAAAAACGGAAGGTCTAAAAATAGTAACTTTCGGTAAATATTCGACATAAGCTATGATCTCGGTAAAATACTAAGGGTTAAGGTTTAAAGACGCGCAAGTGGATTTCTCATCACATGTATATATGTATGTATACATATTAAAATATGTATGATTTCGTCGTTACGATGTACGCATCGTTGATCGTATTTAATACGTGTATTATAATAGAGCGACATAATTATAGGTCGTGGCCGAGATCGTTGCAGATTCGGTTGTGATTTATTTGGATTATTTGATCGTGGTCTTTGATCAAGGTGAGTTTATAGCTCCCCTGTTTTTACTCGTTTTACATATATTTGGGGTGAGAACATGCTTGTTTGCAAATGCGTTTACATGGTTGATTACAAATTGGTTGCATACTCATTTACATAATTCGCTATGGGATACATTATTTGACTTCATTTTTGGTCACAAATATATGTACTTTACTTTTGAAAGGATTACGGATTAGCTTAGGCTATGTTTTGAGGTGAAAACATGCTTTTATAATGCATTACGGGTTATTACCGGTTAGTTTACATACTCATTATATATTCTCGCGAAGATACAATACATGTTTTTTTAATTTTTGAACCAAACGCATACTATACTTTTATGATTACGATTAGCTAATTTGCATGAACTGTAAATCACTTTGGAGGGAGCACGAATGTTATAGAAATAGATCTATCTGGGATTGACTATCCCCGTTCGGGTGATTAGCAATCACTGGAACGAACTTATACCAGTGTCGGATAACGATTGCAATGGTCCTGCGGGCCAACAATCATTACTGCCCAGGTGTTCTTGGAGGGAACCCCCATGATGGGTACATATTATTATTTCAATAAATGCCCGGGGTGTTATTGAGGGAACACCTAACATGTTTACACTCTTACTGTGCCTTGAATAAAGTGGCATACATACAAGTCTACGTCACAGTTTCATGAACTTAGAGTAATAGTAATCATGGTTTTATTCACACTTGAATAAAGTGGCCATACATACTTTGGATATTTGTGATCCAACTTTTATACGTACATTTTGGGACTATTTGGGGATAGAAATGGTCTTGCACACTTTACAGCTAATTGATTTTCTAAAAAATCATACGTTCATTCTTGAAGAAGTTTAAGGATTTTAAATGGTCCACACAATTATTTTATGAATGACTGTAGGAGACAGTACCACTAAACTTTTTATATGACACTGTAATGATACAGTAGGGCAGATACATTTAGTGAACTAACGTATATATATTGTACAGAAACCCTAATGAACTCACCAACTTAATGTTGACACTTTTAAGCATGTTGTTCTCATTGAATTAATGCTTGATTATTTTATGTCTGCATTGAGTCATACATTCAAGTATTTTCATGGTGATGCAATATGGATGAACTATTATTTTGACTTCTGAAAATCACAATTGTTTTACAAACGACACTTTGTAGAGGTCGTTCTCTTGTATCTAGCACTGTGTATTATGAAGTAGCACCCCATGTGGTATTCCGCTGCGTTGTATATTTTTGGGGGGTTACATTTATCACTCGGGTGGGCTAAAATAAAACATAACAATTCGTCTGAAAATAACAAATGACTTCTTTAGTTTATATAAATTAGATATATTTTCCTATACATATTTATCTATATTATTTAGAATATTTTATAAAAGTAATCACCTATTTCTTTAAAATATAAGGGTAATAATTATACAAAATTTTGAGTCAAAAACAATTTTTGGTATATGTCACTTTTATCTATACCAAAATAAATTCGTAATGCTAGACTGCTAGTGATGTTGTAAATTGTTTTTGGTTGGCCATGGCCCACTCGAACCTAAACGTAGCTCCTTTCCTGTTGTATTAAATGTCTAAATTAATAAGTTAAAAAGGTCTTTGGAATTACTTTTTTTTTCATATTTGCTCATTCTTTATGTAGTTTCAAGTGTTTGGGTAATACAACTGCTTATCTTATCTGCTTATTTTGGGATAAAAGTAGTTTCTAGAAACCAAGTTGGTGTTAGTCGTGTGTATTTTGTAATGGGCTAAGCCCACGATAGTATTTGTTAGGGTTCCATTACTATATACGTACTCGTTCATAATATTATTGATATATGACTTTACCATTCCACATGGTATCATCCAAACCTTCACGATCCTAAACCTTAAAAATCTTCTTGTTTCTTAAACCCTAAAATTCCTCCAGTTTTTTGTTTGTGTCGATCGTTGGTTCTAGTGATAACCATTCGACCTATTTATCGTTTGATGCTAACGGTTGGTTCTTATGATAACCAGTTGGCGTGTGATCCGTTACATGTGGTTATTTTGGATATGTTTCTCTTCTTTGTTGTTGTTCATGATTCGTCTTCGTTTTTGGAGTATTGTTGCTGTTCACGAATAAACAAACCCTAACCCTACAATATTTTGTGTTGAATCCTAATTCTTCATAATTTCCGGTGCTACGTCTACACATGTGCTTTCACTCTCGGATAAACTCATGTCAATTACAAACCGCACTACACGTGTTCCTATTCTATTAGACATTGTTGAGATGAATTATTCATCTTTGGTATATTTTTTTCAAAACCTTTGCCGGAGTGATGATCTTTTGGAACACATCTTGGAAAATCTAATGATGCGCAACCCACGATGATCTGTGCTCCTACGGCGGAATGGTTAAATATTGACTTGATTATCCTTTCTTGGATATTAACTACTCTCTCCAAAACCCTTCAAGCACGCCTTGTAGTTGAACTCAAACGGCTAAGGGAACTTGAGACATCCTTACCGACATTTTTCATGACAATAAGCGTGCTCATTTTATTTCCTTGAAAGCGTTGTTACGTTCCTTGAAGCCTTGTGAGTTTGAGTATTGGGTGATATATTTCAAAAGATTTAATCTTTGTTACTCATAGCTATCTTGTTCAATACCCCTTAGCAATGAGGATGTGGTCAAGTACTGTTCCTTTAGGATTACCCGCCAATATGACTAGTAACGGTATCATTGTTCATCAGGAACCCTTCCCAGATCCCAAGACCGTTCGTTCTATGCTCACTACGGAGGAGATGAGATTGAAGTCCCGGGCACCAACTACATCCTTTGATTCTACTTCTTCCCCTATGGTGTTATTGGCTAATTTTCGGTAATTACGACTCGGCGTTCTAATGTACAACGGAAAAGGTATAATAAGCCGTGTTTAATTTCATTAAAGGTTCTTGTCGCTTTGAGAGATTGCAATTTCCTACATAACGGGGTGCATGGTAATTCTTCTTCTAGTGCAAAGTCATCATAGGATATGTCTCATAATGATATGATGAACTTGATAAAAAACCCAACAAACACTTTTGGCCAAACTTGGGATTAATGGGACTTCTACTAATGATATGTCATGTGGTAACTATACTGTGCAAACAACCACTATCATGCATTCTCATAATTATTGCTCTCATAACGAGCCCCACTGGCTCATAGTTTTCACACTATAATTGTCCACATGGCTTTAACTTACCTCACCCGGCCCAACATAATTATCACTCACCACAGGCCTAAATTTATTCATATATATCGACCCGTATTGCACTGGCCCAACAGTATCCTTCAGCCCCTTTTGCACCGGCCCAATACTACTCTCAACCGGGTCATATTCCCAACCTCAAAGATGTTCCTTGCATGATGTTTCCATGCAGTATTCCCTTTAGGGATGGCAAAAAACCCGTACCCGATGGGGACACGATCCCCAAACTCGATTTGACTAAGGAACCCTCGAGTTGACCGAAGATGGAGATGGGGATGTGGAATCCTCTAAT
>BQNB010002441.1:0-17611 GCA_026074375.1 Tanacetum coccineum | reverse complement strand
GTAATCAGTTTAGAAATAAGCTCTTCCTGAGCTTATTTGAGAATTTCAGCCCTAGTAGCTTTTATTAATTTTGTTCCCACTAGCTTCTTTTACAACTTTGCTTCTTTGAGTTTTTTCATTTTAAGCACTTTTCAAATCTCGCCTTAAATCAGGTCTTAGTTTGTTGTCGGGATAGATTCTTAGGGTAGAAAGTGTAACTTTTCGATTTTAATTGCTTTTCAGATTAGTCCCTCCGTTAGTTTGTTAGATATTTGCACCATTAGTCCTTTGTTAAGTTTTAATTAAGTTTAATAGTTTTAATTAGTAATTAGGTTTAATTAAGAATTAGATATAAAGTAAAAAAAATTAGGGCTTTAATTTCTATCCTTTTTGCATGTACTTCTGCATTTTAGTGCACGAAATGATGTTTAATCGTATCACATTTCCCTGGTTACTTCCATTACCGTGTATGATTAAGGTTTCATTTCCACAGGGGATGCGAACAATCTTCTCGGCACATACAATGACCGCTTTGTACTTCGCCAACCAATCCATACAGATTATAGCATCGAAACTAGGCATTAAGTTTATGTTGAATGGGTGATTTAGTAAATTCTCTAATGGCGAGCAAATTCGATAGCGAAATTGTCTTAGGGCGACTAGTAATGTGTCTTGGCTTCTCGGCTTAAGATTTGGTATAAGATGATGCCAACTTTATAGTAAGACGGAGTGAAGGTCTGCTTAGTTGATATGGTTACTAATTCGATTTCCAAAGTAAACGCGTTCTATGAATACGCACACAAAACATGATATAAGTAGAAAATTGTTTCCTTAACAATAGGTTTTTAGAGTGACTACTCTCAGCACGGCATGGTACCTTCCTGAATTATACATAGTTGATCAGGCTATGTATAATTGAGGACTAACGATGCATTGCTCATTTTCGTCAAAATAGCGTTATAATTTCATGATATTTGTAAGAGTAGTTTGCAAGAGTAAATAAGGAACTTAAGTTAATATTGACGAAATTCTCATAATACGATAATTTGAAATCATTCGTACAACTAAAATTTGAGAGAAATACAACGAGAACTCCTAAGGAGATAAAGTTTAAGATAATTTCAACTTAGGGTTTGCTAGGCAAGGCGAGTCAACTTTATCTTTTAAGCTTCGATCTCATCCTTCTTGTTGTTTGGGTCTTGATCGGTTTCTCCTCCTCTTAAGGTATGCACCACTCCATGTGCTCTAGTACCTTCAATTTGGTTTTTATGACTTTGGTTCTTTCGCTCTGGGCAATCCCTCTTGTAGTGCCCTTGATTCCCACATTCATAGCAAATAATCTTCTGACTTGTCACAGTGACCCTTTGGTTGTTAACAGCATTGGCATTTCCCGTACCCCTACAGTCACGGGCGATGTGACCATATTTGTTGCATTTATAGCACTTTGGAGCACACGGACCGTCATGGTGGTAATTGCACTTTGAGCACAGGGGTCTAGATCCCCCATATGGTTTCTTATCACCCGATCCAGCAGTGTATGCCCTGCCGGTGTTTTGCCTCTTGATTTGTTGTTGTTGTTGATTCTGACTATTTCGGGAAGTGTTTTCAAACTTCCTCTTGTTCTCAGTCTGGCGTTCAGCAAGAGTGCTGATCTTTTTATCCACACGTTTCTGGAACTTCACTATTGGACACTCACTCTTGAAGTGTCTCAGACTTCCACACTCATAACAGGCGTGAGTTCGTTGATTCCTAGCAGCAGCAGGATTCCTACAATCCTGGGTCATGTGGTCAACCTTCTTGCAATTGCCCATTGTGGTTACCTTCCCACTTTCTCTTGTTGTTAGCATTCTCTGCTACCTTGCATTCTTGTTGTTCGGTCTGGCTTATTGACTTACGGGCCATGTTGGTTTTCGTCTCATAAATGGCAATAGCCTCGATAGCATTAACCACTCGCTGGGCTACAACCCGCTCAATTTCCTCAACACTCATCCTTTGATTAACAGTTGTCATCATTTCCTGAAAATCACAGAGAACAAAATGTATATGAAGTTTCATCCAGAGGAAAATCATGACACTCCGTGATCCTAACATATATGTAAGGTGAGACCATGTTATGCAGAGATATAAGATAATAGCAACCATGGCATAAATAAATCCCCATCATATAGTAGCATGATCATAACCAACATTGTAGGTTAATACTTAATACATCGTTTTACATGAGTAAAAGAGTACAAGCTTTTTATTAACGCTACCAACTGAGTATTACTCAAGTTTAGTGGAATACAAAATGAGCTACACTGACAAATCTATTTGTCTATGGCCAGGGTGCCTCTCAAGATTCTAGATGCTAGACTCTTATGTTATCTTTAAGTGACTCAACATTCTCTGGTGGTGGTGATGATGAAGGTAGTGCAGCAGCAAACTCGGTAATGCCTGCCTTAGCAGATGGTGATCGTAGAGTATGGTGTTAAATAGACATCCGTACCGCATGGGATTTGGTTTCAGGAAATAAGATGATGTGGTGCGGAGAGGTGGATTGTGTAGAAACAGACTCATTTGTCTCAAATGTCTCTGTATTCTCAGCTTGAGGGGACAGGATCATCTGTAGGTACAGCAGAAGGGTCGGCCGGAGCTAGGTGCTCCTCCTCCTCCTCATCCTCCTCATCCTTCTCAACATCATCATCATCGTTGTCATCATCAGAATTGTCTCCTTCATTGGCAGGATAGTCCGCAGGATCCTCCTCAGGGTCCTCTTCATCCTCCTCCGGATTGAAGTTAGCAATGTAGCTTGGTGATAGGGCTGTAGGTGAGGCATCAGCAGATAGAGGCTGATCCTTCATTGCTCCCTTTAGCTCCTTATCAGAAGCTCACTGGAATCTCTATGGCTCGGAACTTATATGAACAGATGTGTAGGTAACTGTCGATAATGAAAACATAACAGCTTGCAACGAGCAAAACTTAACTTATATAAATATATTATATAAGGCTGGTATGGTAAATACGAGTATGCACTTATGGCATAAATGAATGATGGTAAGGTATCATATTCGATAGCTTAATGTTTAGGTAGCGCTTAGGACCTACGAGCTTATCGTACTACCTTGCCTAAAGAAATATTCCCCTATTTATATAAATAGCCATTATATAAATAATTGTAGAGTTGTGCGAAAGAATGCAAACTCATCTTTGTATATATACAATATACCCTCATAGTAATATACGTACTATAATATAAACACGTATATCAATTATGAATGCATCTAGTCCAACCAACTAATGCAACAAGTAGTGTATGCATGAATGTATGCACATATGTATGTCCCGTGTAAATCCCTTGTTATAAAAACAACTTTTGAAAACGGTTATAGTCCAGCAAAAACATTTGACCTGGTTCTCTATAACCTTGGCTCTTGATACCAATCTGTAACACCCCCAAATTGGGTCGCAGCGGAATATGGGTCCGGGGCGTGTTACTTCTCAGATCAATAACACAAGATATATATAGAACGACCAAAAAGTCGTTTGAAAACGATACATTGGATTTAACAAAGTAATTGTTACATAAGCCCGAAGCTTAACTTGTTCACTTGATCAAAATACAAAGATTTTCAGCCCATAAGTAACAAAATGAAATCGTGACAAATATCTTTTATGATTGCTATCCTATTCAAATACCAACAATGTTATCCATTGCACCTCCGTGCTTATTGCATCCCCTGAAATATTGCTTTAAAAACAGTCAACAATATGTGTGTGAAATCATAGGTTTTGATAAAATCATATATGGTAGACACAGACTCCCCAAGTGATTGACTAATGCAACAAATGCAGACATCATATAAATGCTAATTACGTTGCTCAAAGCTCATGACATGAAGTTGACTATGTATGGATTGCAAATTAATGGCTATTGCCCGTGGTTGATGTTCTAACCGCAACATCCTATATTCGACATGGTATACGTTCGTTCGCTAGTGAAAGCTAATCACTTCGAAGGGGGTTGTCAAAGCCCAATAGATCTATTTCAACATTCGCGTCGTAATTAACAGTTCATGATAAGATGGGCTCAGATTGGGTTTATCGCTACTAGGCACATGTAATCATATGTGAATGAAACTTAACACTTGTGTCCAGTCTGTAAAAAATTTGCAGTTTTTCACCCCCAAAAACACTTTGTAAAAACAAAAGCATGTAAAAGTGGGGCTATGGAATCTTACCTTTGAGTTCTGATAAGTCAAATATGAGATAAAGCGTCACGCAAAAGATCGATTGCAACCTAAGATTATCATAGGTGATAAGAACCGAAGTACTTATATTGATAACTTTGAATGTAAATCACTATAGTTGTTACATCGTTACTATCGTTCGGGCTATCATATTAAAAAGGTCTGACATGAGTTACGTAGGAGTTAGGACACTTTAAATCGTAAATCAACAACTCGTCGATACGCCATTTCCGAGAGGCCTCATTATGAAACTCCCCTAGTAATATAGTACTTTGTAACCACTATAATATTTATATAGTCAATCACCATCTAATGGTTTTAAGTAAAATGTGTTTAATAAGTAAAACATTAAAAATCATTGTTTCTTTATAATTACGTTTTTGTAAACTGGCGTAAAACTACGCGTTGTTAAGCCCTGGATTCTCGCGTTTCTTATGTCCTCTTTTAGTTTATTAAGACGGAGTTAGCGATATTTACATTTCATAAATTTTGTCCCTGATGAACCAGTAACTTTTACTGTTTTCATACAGACATGGGTTTATAAAATTTGTATTTGATTGTGTAAAACCCGTAAATGTCGTATTTTATTCGTTATAGCTGCCGTATTTTTATTTAGTGATTCTTTAGAGGACGTTCTCGTTTTTGAAAGTTCTATATTTATTGTGGTTTACAAAATTTAAACTTTCTTGTCATGAATTAGTAACTTTTATATAAAAGAGTTTTATAAAAGTATTAATTGTAGTTAACTCGCGAAATTCATAACTCGTTCGTTATTAATTGAAAATTTTCGATTCTTATCATTTTGGAATCCTAAAAATGTGTATTATTTATTAAAAATATTAACCCTTGCTGTTTGTAATTTTTATAAAAATGTTTTTATAAAAATTTACTTACGACTTCGTTTATTAACGTATAACTCGTTTTTAACGTAACTTTTTCGTTATTAATCCGTTTAACAAGTTTCTTACCTTTTCGGAATCGTCGTGAAATGTATTATCTATATAATATTATAAAAGAGTTATTGTCAAGATTCGATTTTGGAGACCAGAATGTTTGTGTAGTTTGCTAAGTCCGTAATTTATTTGTTTTCATACTTTTCCACTTTTGTAACCCACCATATGTCTTATTTTTCATATATTTTATATTATCATCCTTATTATAGCAAACCATTACAACATTATCATAGGCTCCATAATTAACTTAACTTGTCTATAAAGTATTTCTTTTAACTTAAAACTATATTATTGAAATATGAAAAACCCTAATTAAATAATATCATTTTCATGTTTAACCAAGAGTGTAAATCACTTGTGTGACCATTTTAACATGATGTCATTAACATCATAAAGGTATATAAATGTGTACATTATGATGACAACAATAAAAACTTTCTTTATCATGTTATAATCCTAAATGATGCATTATAAGCTAATAGAATAATCATATTGCATCAAAATGAAAATTATTAGATCATAAAAGAGTTCAAATAGACCTTTGGAGTTGATGATGATGTGAGCTTGTTACTAACCCTTGGTTTAGCCAAAAAACCATGCTTGCACTTAAGAACCAGCTTTCCTTAATAGGAAACCCTAACTTTCTTTACTGAATGAAATACTTGGAAATGGTGATTCAATGCTTGAACATGCCTTAGTATACCTTGATGGAATAGATTGTATATAGATGGGTTTATGGGGTGTAGAAAATTTTGATATGGGTTTGGTTGCGGTCTTGTGTTCTGCAGTAGCTATAGAGATGGAAAATGGAAGGTTGTGTTTGAAGTTTTCTAGTTTAGTGTTAAGCAATGTATGACTTCTTTTACTAAGATACAATGAATAATATTTGGAGTATATTAGGTCAAAGAGACCAAGCATGGTTCAAAGGATGGTCATTGGTCTTAGGTATGGCCATGGTATGGTCTTTGGTCAAGGTATTTTTTTTTAGTCAAGGTTAAGCTAGGATATGGTATGCCATTAAAAGAGTATGGTTGTCTTTTGACAAATGTGAATGTTTTACTGTAATACTTGTACAATTTGCAATATTTGCAATACACTAGGATATAGTGATATATTTGTAATTTTTATGTTTTGGGTATAAAAGTGGGTATTTGTTGAAGCGTAGAAAAGTTTTGTGGTTCCGGGAGTGCCTAAACGCAATTTATCGCGAAACGTATACACTTTACGTATCCGATAAAAATAAAATGAACAAGTTAATAATTATTCTCAAAATAATTATATAACCCTTGCTTGATGTAAACATTTAATTGTTTGATGCCCGTTTACATTGAACGCTAATTTTTAGCTTACGCGATTTAAACTTAATTCATGAAATCACAAGCAAACGCGTACAACGCTAAAAATAAATAGTAGATTTATTGACGTCGCCAATGTCTTGAAAACACAGGGTGTTATAGGTGTATGTAATGTCAACACCAGATTTGAAGGAATCAGACTTTCCTGCATAACAGTATACAAGTTGAAAAAGCAGTGTTAGGGCTACATCAAGCTACTAGAGCTTGGTATGAAACCTTGTCAACATATCTGTTGGACAATGGGTTTCAAAGAGGAAATTTGACAAGGACTATTATTCATTAAACGACACCACAAAGATGATATTGTGCGGCATCCTGACCCCTAGCTGGTCCAGATCCCCTAGCATCATTTCCAACATTCGCATGTCTAGCTCGCTCAGCAGCGACAGCAGCATCGACATTTTCCTTGATCATTCGACGAATAACAGATTGAGTCATAGGTGCACACTTTGGAGGCATGATTCTGTCATGTCACATAGAAAACAATCTGATAAGCATTCATAACATGATATACTCATAACATGGTATAATGACAAATCAATCACATTAACAGTCACACAACATCAAGTAGTAATCAAAAGATAGTCATTCATTTTTCATCACAAGAGAGTTAATACACAGTTGCATTGTTTCATGAAATGAAACAAATCGTTACAACCAATAGCATCAATTCTACTAACTGAGGACTCAGTTTAGTGATTACACAACAAAAGAACTACAATTGAAACTAAACTACTAAGCATCATAAAGAGATCCTCGAGGCTCAAATGATGGACTCTTCTCATCTTCAATCGGAACATTGATAGCTTCATTCGGTCTTTCTTCAAACACAAATCCTCTATGAATCATCTCTTGATAGAACTCGTAAGCTCGAACCCTAGTCCAATAGAGATCTATCTTGACTCGTTCGTTCTACATATGAAGGAATGTGTTGCTAAACCTTGCTTCTTCAAGTTCCTTCTTCAATCTCTTACACCCAGCTTTACCCTCAGCATTACCAAGCTTTTCAACTAGCTTTTCCATTGCATCCGTTCCTTGCTCCACACTAGAACGCACTTCATTACCCAAGTCCAAAATCAACTTACCATAATACTCGTCCTTTGCTTTTCCTTTCTTCTCGACCAATGCATGCGCCATCTCCTAACCACATAGTCATCTTAAAAGAGAAGCCATCCAACCAAAAAGAGGGTTAATGTCCCTCCTCATGAGACCAGGCAATAGACCATCATTGTCCTCTCGAAGAAAAGGAGCAGTAGACGATTCATCTACCTCATGGACGCTAGCAGGAACAGTCTCATCCTCGTGCTCAATCGGGTTCTAAACCTCAGTCACATTCTCAAATTCTAACTCAGAAGCAGGCGGCGGAGGGTTAAGAGGATCCATCTATTCATAAGGATATGTCAACTCTAGCTCATTCTCATCTTCCTCGATGCCGACTTCTATATCATCTTCTTCTTGGGGTTCTTCTTCTTCCTTAAATTCTTCTTCTTCCGGGTCCTCATCTTCATCCTCTAAGACAGGCTCAGGAACAACATGAACATCATCGTGTTGATTAGGCTCAACAATGGGTACATCATCTACATGATCAGGAGGAATTTCATTCACCATGATTGAAGAACAATAAACTAACATACAAGGTTAGAGAAAGAGAGATGGTTTTAGAGAGAGAGTGGTTAGATGAACATTTTAAAGAGAGAAAGAAACATGAAAAGAAACTTGTTTTATGTGTGTGAAATAATGAACAACCAACCACCTCTCCAAGGCATGGAGAGGTGTTTATATACTTACAATGGCCGGCTATGGATGGGCTAATGGGCTTTGTCCATGGGCTTTTTCCTAAGCTAACTATGTAAGTTTCCAAATATTACTTAACGAGCTAACGATCGTTGTCTATGGAGTGACCGACACTTTCCTAGGAATTTCATATTCCTAACAATCTCCCCCTAAGGGAGGTCACTCTAATTTACAAAAACTTAAGCTCTACATTCTATGAATGTCTTCAATCTTTAGTTTGTACTCTTGTTATCATGTTCTTTATCTTGTGAATCTTGATGTAGCAATCTTTAGGCTTTTAGGCTTTAGCTTGTATCTTGTTCTTGACTTGTATGTGATCTTTTGAGATTCTTAAGATTATCAACCAAGCATAATCTTTATTCGCCATCTTTGCCTTCTTGTGATCTTGTGACATCTGGACCAACATGCTCATACTATTCTTGATGTTTGAAAGCGAGTGTAACCATATTTCTTGATATTCTTTAACTTTAACACTTCGTCACTTTGAGAAAGACGTTCGGTATTAGAGTGACAAAAACTTCTTTGAAATTCTTTGACTTTAATACTTCGTCACTTCAAGAAAGACGTACGGTATTAGAGTAACGAAAACTTCTTTGAAATTCTTTAACTTTAATACTTCGTCACTTCAAGAGTAGCGGATGTCTTGAAACATGTACTTGAGCTTTCATGATGTCTTAATATTTTTCGGCCGAGTATGAGCATGCGGCTATGAATTTGTGAGTCAGCTGGAACCACGTACCTCCATGACCATCTTTATGTAAATCTGTAGTAAAACAGTTAGCAATAAAGCAGGGGGACGAATATGGCTTTGTCATTCGCCATTGATGGGATTTCTAGCTGAAGTATCGAATCTTTTTAACACATAAGTATTAGATTCATCAAACTCAGCATGTTCTTATTATCGGAACGTCTCAAAGCAGACATCACGATAAGAGTGAATCGACGAGTTACTATTTCACCGATTGAAAATAAAAAATTGATTTGAAAATCAATCGACGTGTCACTTGCTAAAGTATTTTTGTGACACATTAAGAGTGTTAATCATTTCAAAAATTTATCAGCAATCGTCAATTCATAACCTGGAACAAGTTTGATTCTTATAGAATCGCACCATCGTTTCTTTCTAGTTGTCACAAGTTTGATTCATATGGAATCGCACAAGTCACCTACCATGAGCTTGTTTGATGTTGGCTCAAGCAGGATTTCCATCTTTATAGTGATTGAAATCACTCGGATGTTCTGGCAAAATCACAATGATAATGCGTAGGACTCTTAATATGTTAACTTGTTATTCACATTGTGTGACATATTAAGCATAATTTGACAAGTGTCCTAATGAGATTTATAGATGATCTCTTTTGGCTCTATACTCAACAGTGCACTTTGTTTTTAGTGATCGAAGGCTGGAGCAGACTGCCATTCAATGCCAACTAACTCAGACTGAGAAGTCCGAGTAGAAATGTCATGTAATCTCCATGAGAAATGAAACCAGAGTCGCATTGTGAGAAACCGTTGAGTGGCTAGGGTGGGGGGTTATGTATAGAGGACACTGGGGCCCTTCTTGGTCGTCTGGGGGGGGGGGGGGGGGGATCCCCCAAATGAGTGGGCCCTTTGATAATCTTCACATGTTAGAGAACCACCTTAGTGTTTATCTAATCACAAATTATTGTATTGACCCGGTTCTGCCTAAGTGGTAATGGAGGGCATCTTTCTTTCACCCTTTATCCTTACATTTCTTTTCATTCTTCACCCCTACAATACTTACAAACTTCATAACTAACACCTATTTGGTTTTGTTCCAAATGGTTAGCTCCATCTGAGTCACATTATTCCCGATTCTTACTTTTCTCCTTTTTATCATACCTAAGACTTTACACTAACTATGGATATCCTTGGGGTAAAATCCTTCGGTTTTCTGTTTGGATCATGGGATTGACTACTATAACCTAACCGCATTATAACTCAAGAAAATTAATAACATTGTCGGATCTTTAGGTATTCCATTCAAAATCAAGACACCAAATTTAAAGAAAAGTTCAATCAAATTGTTTGATATAGATATAAAAAAGATTAACACTTTAAGAATTTTTATTATCACTGAAAGGCTCCCCCTTAACATGTGCACTGTAATCGTAGTACACGCTAAGGGTTGGAGTGCATTAAGTCCATTTCATATGAGTCAATATAACTTATTCAGTTTAATCACATTTTCTCTCCTTATCCAAAATGTTAATCCCTTGATATTTTGGATATCAATTGATTAAACTTTCAGGGACAAAATATTGCATAATCACTATAAGGAACATGTTAATACTCCCCCTCAAGTTTTGATAGGAATATAAGAACTGACTGATTAGTAAAACTTTTGAAAATTTTTGACTTACTAAGAAATTCTTGAAAATTTTATACTCAAAGCACACATTATTTTTCACACAAAAGTCTATTACTACATTTACAGAATTCACAAGTTTAAGATACATCAAAAATGAACCTTGTTGAGATAGGAACATAATATGAAAAGTCCATATTGTTCTTTTGCAGCAGTAAGAGGTCATGTTCCGTCTAGTCTACCACTGACAAACTTCTCTAAACTCCTCATCATCCTCCTTTCTTTTAGTAGCTTATTGATGTCCTTGATCATGAAATGAGCTCTTTTCTTTTCCAATGTGATCCATCTTTTCTTCGGCAAGTATGTCATGTCGATATTCTTGGTAATGTTTTCGAGCGAAGAAAGAAGTCTAGTTAACGTGTAACACCCCCATTTTTACAATATAGCAGCGGAAGCTAATCTGGGGTATTACTTCATGGAAACAACAATCATAATCATAGAAAACGACCCAAAAGAGACGTTTGTTCAAAAGATACATTATCATTCATTTCAAATCAGAGTTTTACAAAGGCAGGTCCCAAAATCTAAAACATAATGTGTGAATGATAACAGTTCAGCCATCTTCAAGTCCAAGCCGCTCCGTGCCATATATTGCTTCAATAATCTGAGATAAACATGCTAAAAAGTCAACACAAAGGTTGAGTGAAATTCATAGGTTTGATAAACAGTTTGAATACAAGTCATAGTGTAATAATTGTACAAACACAATTATTATGAAAAAAGTATTGTCTATAGCTGGTCATGTTATTATATACCCGTTAAATTTTGAAATAATTGCAACGAAAAGCAAATATCAGAGTAACTGAGCTTGTATTACTGCGTTAAGTTATCTTTTTTTGGTCTGATTGGTCATGTTCCTTGTTTGGTCTAAGCTCATGGCACATAAACTGACTAGTTAAGGAGGTCTGTTTGGTCTAATTGGTCATGTTCCTTGTTTGGTCTAAGCTCATGGAACATAAAATAATGGTCTGTTTGGTCTGATTGGTCATGTTCCTTGTTTGGTCTAAGCTCATGGTACATAAACTGACTAGGTTTGATAAACAGTTTGAATTACAAGCATATTGTAATAATTGACAAACACAATAATATGAAAATGGTATTGTTATGATCTTGGAGGTCATGTTATAATATACCCTTATTTGTAATAATTGCAACGAAATGCAATTATCATGAGTAATATGTATTAAATGCTGTATTGTCTTTTTTGGGTCTTTGTCCTAATTGTTCATGTTCCAAAATGATGTGATAAGTATATATATCTATTTATAAATATATATATAGGTATATATATACATATCATATATAGATAATGGCCCCTCGAGTAGTTAATTGCCATATACCTATGAAATTTAAAACATATATTAAGTTAGTTTACTGAGGTCCGGCTAACACAAACAGGATTCGTCAATCCCGATAGATCTATCCACAATATTCGCGTTCACCCGTAAGTGATTAATGGTCCATGATAATGAGGGACTTTTAGCATAAAGTAACTTAGACATTAGTCGTAATGGTATATCAGATTAGCATATAACATGTAAAAACACTTGTATTCGTAATTTATAGCATGTATCCCCCTCACGGGTTTATGAAAACATTAAAGAGATTAAAAGTGAGGCTATGAACTCACTAAGTCCTTGAAAAGCAATCACATTGTTATAAGATAAACGAGTATGTAATAGAGTTTGTAACAAGCATGTATCCCCCTCGCGGGTTTATAAAACATGTAAAATAAGTAAAGGCGAGGTTATGAATCTCACCTGATAGGTAGATGCAATAAATATTTCAAAATGAAAGCTGACGACCTTATCACAATCTTAACGGGGAAAGGTTGATAAGCTATAAATGCTAATAAACCACCACTCACAGCAACCTGAGTAAATATGTCACAGTTTCTTAGGAAGATTGTACTTTAGAACTTTGGTTATTAAGATGTTATGAGTTTGAATTGAAGAGTTTGGATTATTGTCTCACAATTCGGCCATCATAATTCAGGATAGTCATTTCAGTAAACCTTTGAGGACTAGGGTACTTTAAATCTAACCCAACAACTCAGTCAGAACAAACTAAGAAAGAAACCTGCTTAATATGAAGCTCTCTATTATTGTGATACGATAAATCATGTTAAGCCTTTTAATCATATCTGGAAATGTTAAGCACTTCAAGCGTTAATTAAATCTTATGTCTATTTAAGATTAAACATGATTTTTGAACATTTTTCAAAAATGTTACATTTTAGACACATGAGAATGAAAAGTGGCAAAATAAACCCTCAGACGTTTTACAACTTTACGAGTTTGGTCCTTCTAAGTTATTAAAAGATATACCAAGTAAAACCTTATAACTTTGAAAAAAGTTGGACATAAATAGACCCTAGTATTATAAACTTGATAAAATTCATTTCAGTCCTTTTAGTTATGAATTTTAGAAAGTTTACGATCTATATACCGCTCATTGCATGAATACTTTGTAAAACAATTCCGAATTACCATGCAAGCTTAATTTAACATTCTAAAAGGTCATTTACAGGTTATAAACTTATTAAATATAAGCTAAACTATGAGTTTATCAATAATGAAATTTAAAATAACGATTTGTTAAGCAATGAATGCAATTGAGGGACAATATTAGGGATTCAAAACGTAAACTCGCAGGTTTTAAAGCTCAAATTCTCTCATGACTTATCAAAGCACATATTTTAATGCTAGTTAACTTATATGGGATAAGATTATAACAATAGTTTAACATGTTTAGTTTATAGATTAAGCAAAACATAAAATTAGGGTCGTGTACGTTTTTTTTTTGGATCAAAATGTGAAAATGACATGAATTGATTTCTATCGGAAACTTCTAACAAGTAGTATATTTAGAGGATCATCAGGAACCATTATAAAGATGTATAAGCAGATAGTAGAACATCAGAAACCTGGGTTTGAGGCTTAAAGCTTGGAAACGTCCCCGAAATCGGGGCTTTTAGCTTCGTACGCCTATAATAACGACTCACGGGCTTCTTTTCTTGGTTTATTTTGCTTCACTTCTGTTCTTGGGACTTCTTAAGATCTCTTAGAATTCCATATTGAAGATCAAAGAGGATGCGCTATGATGGTTATAGAGTTAGGAATGGGGGATGTCTATAGAAAATGCAAAGGTTTATAGGTTCTATTTATAGGCGAATGAACCCTTAAGGGCCAAGGTTTGCTTATGATCTGAGCTAGGACACATGGTACATCTAGAGGGTGATTAGGAGAAGCTAGAGAGTGAGTTGTATAAGCTAGAAACTAGCTTTGATGTGTTGGAAGGGTGTTTGTGTGCCACAGCTTGGATAAGGAAAAAGAAAGGCCATTGTCCAATCTTGTTGGCTAAGATATACGATATAGAGGTTTGCTTTGTAAGCTGTTAATATATTGAAGGAGGTGTGTCATGGAGGTGGCTTGTTTGCTAAAGAAAGTATTAAATGGGTCATTTGCAAGAAAAGGTTCACGGTTCAATTATGGCTCATATATGGTTTTTAAGCTTTGCAATTTCTGTATACTTGAAAGGATAATGATAGATATAGTTCACAAGACTTTTATAGAGGATTAATAACAAGAATTGCTAGAGTGGTTCGTGTATTAAAATGGCAAAAATGAGTAAACTGGGTCCAAAGTTCCAATTAGTGCCCAATTAGGGAGTTTCCTTGGATTCAATTTGCATATAGTTGAAGTAAAAGATTAACTGATGATTTATATGATTTTAGAAATGTTGAAAGTTAAGTTATTACAACTTATTTGAGTATGGGTTTAGGTTTACATTGGATAAAAATGAACGAAAACGGGTCCATGGTTAAAGTATTTGGCTCGGGATAGGGTTTCCTGACTTTTGTATTAGGGTTTGATGTAAAAATGTGTAATGGAAAGTTTAGAATAAATAATAGGTTTACACATTGTAATATTGAAGTGTAGTAGATTGTACAAAATGGTGGTGATGAAATTGGAGGTAAAACGGAGGTAAAACGCATTGTTAGAGATCATTTCTTAATGAATTTAGTAAATTGACCTTATAACAGGGAACTTGTACTTTTGATTTGGAGTGAGTTTAAATTTCAAATTAGATGTTATGTTACTTGTATATATGCTTTAGTAGCTTGTAGCATTCCTTTAGATAAATGAACCTTTCATGGAATTTTAGGGTTATAGAGGTATAATGTATAACGGTTAAAAGCCCGTTTTGATATTAACGTTTGATGGTACTTATAGAATAAAATGCACTTTGTGAATATGATATGATAGAAATTAACTTGACATATTGTGCCTGTTTGCTTGACATTATATGAATAACAAGATTGCAATATAGTTGCGTGAGCCGTCACTTTAGTTAGAAAATTACATTTATAATAAATTGAGAATATTGCGACAATGCAATTAATTGTAGATAAAGCTAAAAATAATCCCTGTACAATATTATCATTTAGTAAAATATTTATGAAAATTCTGATTGTTATAGTCTCCACCCCTTACAGAAATCTCATCCCGAGATTTAAGTTTGAAGAAGTTATAGTGTATTGATTGATAATAGATGTAGTACTAGGTATGGATTTGATTTTTTAATTGTAAGGCTAATCAAGTGTACAAGTCCACGTGTGTGAATGCATTTATAATTATGTTGCGCACCATAATTATCTTAATTACCTCCTATCACCCGTCCCTACTTATTTTCAAGACATACCTCTTATATGACAGCCAATAGAATTTCTTCAGACCCTGATAGAACCTTTTGGATTAAATACGTTTGGATTTACGGAACTCTGTGGGTTTATCTGGGCCTACCACACTTCCCTGCTGCGCTACTCTGAAACGAAAGAGAAAACCCGCTATTCATTAACCTTTACAAAGTCACATCGAATAAGAATGCTATCATCAAGTCTTTGCGCTCAAAATTCTTTCATTCCTATATGGTATAGAAATCATTTGCCATTAGTATAGGATTCTTTTGTGTTTTCCTTGTTATTACGTTTGCAGAATATATCAGAAAATGTTAGAATACGAATCAAGAATTAGTAGTGTCAACTAATGAAATTAATGAATTTGCTAAAGAGTAGTTGCAAATCACGTGAGATAGCATATTGTCGAAATGAGACAATGATAAGGTAATAATTATAATGAGTAAGGAATTTGTTTGTACAAACGAGATTGAAAGAACTGTTTGTGTACGAAGGTATATACTTTAGCCTACATATTTATAATTTGACACTAATAAAAAGAACGTTTCAACTCCTTGTAACTGAGAAATTATAAATTCATATAGTTCTAGATTAGAATTTCCTTATTCAATGAAGAAGCATCTTAATTCACTTTCCAATAAGATGATCATACATCGTGTCTTACCTAAGCATAAAACATGATATGGCAACGGTAAGGGATAGAAAAAAGATTAATGAACATTATGTTAAATTAATAGATTGAGATGTTTTATTATACTGACACCCATAATAATTCAGGGGGTGATGAAAAAATTTATTTGGCAAAAGTTATGAGGAAGAGAATTCAGAGTGTTTGAACATACAAAGTGCTATGGAATGTGACAAACGCTATGACAATTTTTAAAGTACCACACCAGATAACAAGATGTAACAGAATTATCACTTTATTATTTCATGGATAACTTTACATATGAAACTCTAAAAGAGTTGATACTTATGCTTCTCGAATCCTCGTAGTCAGTATTCTAGAAATATTTAACAAATGAAAAGGCGAGATTGTAGCTTATGATTGGAGTTTTTCAGATTGAAGAAGACTATGATGAAACTTGAATATCCTCGAGAGTTGTTTCTGAGGGTAGAAATCCTACAAAGTGAACAAAATTTAAGACTCATCTCTAAGTAAATTTTTCCGTGGCCCCGTTGTTTGCTTTTGAGCACTGATTCGCATAATGTCCTTTCTTTCCACAAGCATTACACTTTACGGATACTGTTTGTTGGCTGTTTCCAGTAGCCGGTCTTCTGCAGTTCTTCGTCAGATGACCTATCTTGTTGCAAGTTCGACACTTGACAGTGCAAGGACCTATTTGATGCAGGGTGCACTTTCACAAAGGACGATGTTTCCCAAATACCCAATGGTAGCAGGTATAAGTCCTGAGGTTTCTTGTCTTCTTGTTCTAGCTGCTGGTGGTGTCATTGTTACGGTATGTTATTGTTATAGTTATGTATCTGATAGTTTGCGATGATGAATGTTTCCCTTATCCCCAAGCTTTCGTATTACGATATCATGTAGCTTTCTTGCATAGAATCATGCTTTATATCTGTCCAATAACCCTATGCTATGTGATGCTTCCTCTAAAGTTTTTGAGGCTTCGAGCAGTAACGTCCTTATAATACTTCTAGGTAATCATTGATGAAGACTTCCAAAATTTCTACGGTGTTTGTACCAGTGTTATGGGCATAAGATGGTCTAATTCTTGAAATCATCCTAATGTATGTCTTAAGATCATTTCCTTTCACAACCACGTTGTAAAATTCGTCTTTCCATCTCTTGACTTTAGTTCTAGGGGCAATACTTATTGGTTTAAGAGTCTTTCAATCGATACAAGTTGATTTGATTGGCTTGATCTATTCCAATAGGTTGAGCGTATGAATTCCACCAAGACAGAGCATCATCGGTTAAAGTACCGGTAGCATATGTCACTTTGTTTTCTTCAGCACAGTGGCTACGAGAAAATACTGATTTAGTCAGCTCAAACCAACGAATGAGGCTAACTGCTCCTTCCGTACCATTGAAGTAGAAAAGTTGACAGCTAACGAACTCTTTATAGTTTCCCTTTTTTGCTATAGGAGTTCCTGTAGGTCCAGTGTTCCTGTTGGGATTACTATCACTTGTCATTGATGCAACTTGTGCTTTTAGAGCTGAGGAAATGCCATCATTAATCAGTTGCTGGATG
>BQNB010002440.1:93296-124950 GCA_026074375.1 Tanacetum coccineum | reverse complement strand
CAAACTGTTTTAACTAAGTGAACTTAAAAAAGTTAAGTAGTTAAGAAAAAAAATCACAAAGATCACTCTCAAATATACCACAGCTTATGTTATGGATGATAAGCCAGTTCTGGATGGGCTTATGGACTCTCACTAGCTTGTTTGTAGATTCTCTGTTTGACCCTGTTTTGAGCAAGGGTGTTGTAAGTTTTTCTTTTCCTTATTGTTCTTATTTTCTACAGAACTGTTTTAAGTGCTTATTTTGCTTATTTGCTAGTTGAAAAGTGTTTGTATTACTTTCTTACTTAGTACTGTTAGTTTACTTGTTAAAACTGTTAGTTATAAGTTAATACTGCTAGTTGACTTTTGGAGCAGTACTAACTTAAAGCTACCAGTACTAACTCCAAGTTAGTACTGCTAGTTCATTTTTTTAGATTTCAAAGGTAGCAGTACTAACTCAACACTAGCAGTACTAACTACAGTTAGTACTGTCAGTTAATACTGTTAGTACTGGTAGTTCAATTTAGCTATTCAGCTTATTATTTCAGCTTGTTTAAGATTTCCTTAGCTTTTTAGAGTAGATTAAACCATTGTCCTCTACTGTTTGCTTATTTAAGTTTATTTTCCTTTTCAAAGTATTTTCAATAATGTATCAGTTTGTAGCTTTTTAGCTTAATTGTCATTTTGGTTTATTCTAGTTGCTTACTCCTATTACTAAGTGCTTATTAAGGTTAGGTGAACTTCTGTTTTAGCTTGTTTGCTTATTTATTGTTTCTTTGTGTTTTGTTAGCCTAACAGTACTAACTTAAAACTAGCAGTACTAACTCCAAGTTAGTACTGGTAGTTAATACTGTTAGTACTGTTGTTAGTACTGTTGTGTTTATCTTGTTTAATTTAGCTTAATTGCTTTTTGTATTTGCTTATTTAGAGTTAGTTTAGCTTATTAGATTTGTCTTAAGTTTATTTGAGCTTATTTGTGCCTTAGTGTAAAAGTTTTAAGCGTTTTTGCCTTTTCTAGTTTTGATTCTTGTTCCAGCTTGTTTTCTTTGCTTATTCTTATGTGCATTTGCTTTCAGAATTAGTTCCAAATCATTCCTTGTTACATTAAAACACCAATCATCAATCGTCTCTCGATTTTCCATTCCAGCCTCGTTGGGACATAACGACCCGGGAACACTCTATACTGCTTCCGGTTTTCTTGATCTCGTGGATTCTGTTCCTTTGTTGTATTTATATTATATATAGATAAATTTTAAGGAGTAAGTTTGCGCGAGTCAGTACTCACAATGAAGATGGAAATCCTGCTTGAGCCAGCATCAAACAAGCTCTTGGTAGGTGACTTGCGAGATTCTATATGAATCAAACTTATGTTAACTGGAAAGAAACGATGGTGCGATTAAATGTGAATCAAACTTGCTCTAGGAAATGAATTGACGGCTTAATCAGAAAGATAGTAACTATCTGATTCACTCTTACCGTGTTGTCTGCTTTGAGACGTTCCGGTAATGAGAACTAGCAAGCATGGTAAATCTAATACATCTATGTTAGAAGATCCTACGCTTTGAGCTGGAAACTTTGTCAAGGAGATCCTTTGAATCTACCTGATCACAGGTACAATATTTATACTGTAAAACAGTCCTAAGGAACCGAAGTTTAATATAACCAAATCCGGACGAATGACAAAGCCATATGTTAGGTTTATGAAAAGTGTCAATTATGTGGTTTTATTATTAGACTTTATTTTGTTTAGTTTAATATAGCTTGTAATAAGGTTTATTATGCTTTAAGTAAGAAATAGCATAATAACCAAAGTCTAGGGACTAGTATTGTCAAGATAGAAAAATAAGGAAGGGAAGCCTCCCTCCCATTGCCTATAAATAGCCCTCTAATCTTCATTAGAGGGTGATGCTCTTGTAACCAACTTTCATTTCCCTCCTAAATAATATTTGAATTTTCCCTTCATTTGCTCTCATTCTCTCTAAGCTTGCATGTTGATATGATTGATTCAAGATTCATGTGACCTATCAAGTGGTATCAATCGCCAATAGAGAAGTAGAGTGTTCGATTTGTGCGTGTTTTTGTTCGACCGAGAATCAAGAATTGGTGGTTTCCGAATTCGGTAAGTACTATTGAGGTTTCGAGATTGATTTTGGCTGTGATTTTGAGTTTTTAGACGTTATTGTGTTCTCGGAAGTGTGGTTTTCATTTTTGGTTGGAGCTTTGCATTCTCGGTAGAGTGGTTTTGAGTTTTGGAAGACTTTTTTTTGTAAATTTAGCAATTTTAGTACGAAATATCAATGTAATAGATATATTCGATCTTTTGGTTCTATCAAAAATCGTTTATTAGGAATTCGGTATTTAAAAACCAGATTTTAATTGAGTTGTTAAGTTTCACAAATTCCGTTCCAATCGAAATTGTGATAATAGGGACATTTACGAGTATAAACCTCGGTAATAAGCTTTACAAGTTCAATTTTACACTTTCATATTCACGGTTTTAATATCGTGTTTAATGAAGTGTTAAAAAAAATCGGTTTTTCAAGATTTACTAAACTCGGCAATCAATTCGGGTTTCCCATCGAATTTAGTTTTTTAGAACAATTAGATTAGCTTGTCATCATCAAATTCGGTTTCATCGAATTTGTGGTTATTAATAATTCATATCTTTTGGATTTATAACAATTTATGCTTAAACGAGTTTATAGTGAATAGTGATAACCGAATTTGAGTACTTTGGCAGTTTACCGATATAGTATTTGAATATTCCGAGTTTGTATAGTGGTACTGTTTTTCGAGAAGGTGTAATTCGTTTTCAATTACATGTTCGTGAACATGTTACCGGAATTTGACTTACTGTTACCGATTTTGAATATATTCTACAAATCCACTCATATTCGTCTAAAAAGATCCAATCTTTGAATCTTAAGACATGTCGACATCCAAAACATACAAACAATCCCTTGCTGAATCCGGTTCTGAGACTAGGCCACCCATACTTGAAAGGGGTAGTTACATACCTTGGGCGAGTAGATTCAAACGATTTCTTAATCGCAAGAGGGAAAACCAGAAGTGGCTTCTCAAAGCACTAGAAGATGGCCCTTATGTGTTTAGGAACATCACACCTACAGGTTCAATAATACCAAGGTTGCAAGAAGTAGAGGATCTTCAAGGAGATGACTTATTGTACTATGATGCAGAAATGGAACTCACGAATATGATTCTTCTTTCTATTCCTAATGAGATTTACAATTCTGTGGATTCTTGTAAGACGGCCAAGGAAATGTGGGATCGTGTTGAACGTTTGATGAGGGGAACTATACAAAACCAAGTTGACAGGGAAACGCGGTTTACAAATGAATTTGATCAATTTTGTTGTTAGAAACCAGGAGATTCCTAAGTTTTCAGATCTACAATCGTTTTGCTTAGTTAATGAATGATTTGGAACGAAACAACATGAAGTTTTCAACTGTTTCAGTTAACACAAAGTTTCTGAATAGTTTGCAACCGAAATGGTTGAATATATGACTCCAAGTTTCTTTTGGCAAAGAAATGGACAGTTGCTTCAGTTGATGATCTTTTAAATATCTTTTTGCAATTTGATGAAATTGGTAATGCTTCAGGGCAAAGAAGGTAGAAAAGTATCTCATGATCATGTTGGCTCTAAAAGCACACACGGGTTCATCTTCCAAAAACACCTCTTCTTATTATGTGACACATCCTCCATCTGTAGTTGATTATGATGAAGAGTTTGAGCAGGATGATGTTCACAACCATTCAGATAGATCACCACTAGCATCGGCCATTTGTTACTTTGCCAACGCCACTACTCAAAATTTCTCTAAACCAACAAAAAAGCGACTTCGCGCTTTGTCTAATACCAGAAATCAAGCAGTCGTTCACGTGACATGGTGAAATCACAGCAGAAATTAAGGTAATGTTGGAAGAAAAAATAGACAAGCTTATGTTCAAGAAGAATGTTGAGGAATGAATGCTACAAATGAGACGCAAATGTGCAAAGATTGTTTCGATACTCACGACTCCAGGCACTACTGTCAATGGGTAAATGCATAGTCCTGTGGAAAAGGACATTATGCAGGAATTATCCCAAGCCAAGGGTTCATGATTCGAAGTATTTCATGGAGCAAATGTTGTTGGAAAAATAGGATGAAGCCGGTGGAATTCTTACTGATGAGCAGAATGATTTTCTCTTTGTTGATGCTTCAAGGATGGAAGATATTGAAGAACTTAGTGCAAACATATGCTTAATGGCCAGAATTCAACCAGCTGATCAAAATTCTGATGATGAGCCAAGCTATGAGTCTTGCATTGTAAGTGATGAACAATCTTCAATCCATCAATGAGGAAAAATTTGATTAAACAAATGTATCCAAATCCATACTAAAATTATAAACAGTAACCATTATTAGGAGTCAAATTAATAGCAATATTCAATTTGATTTTGTCAAAGGAAATGTTAATAGTGGTAGTGTTGAAAAAGATACACATGTTTATGATTAGTGTGCATTAGAAACACTCGCTAGGAATGTGATAAGTGCTTAATTACACATATCTTTTACCTCTAAAAACGAGCTTAAATGACCAAAAACAGACTAAAAACTGCTGAAATATATGTTTTTTTTGGCATTTGTTTGTCAGGAAGTGGATATCAACAAATGATCCGAAAACCAAGTTCCAAAATGACAAAACTAGCATGGAATGGGAAAAGACTGTGCAAAAATCAAGGCCAAAAGTCCAAAAATGCCAAAGACCGAGACAATACAGAAGAAGTCAGCAGTCAAAACCGAGCCGGTAACAAAGAATACTATTGGATGCAATCTTAACCCATCTGATGGGCCGGGAAAGCCCAATAGTATAATTATGAAGACTGTGAAGACTTTGAAGGCCCAATCCTAGCCCAGTTACAGCCAATCTCAGCCATTGTACACACAAAACCCACTTCATAACCTTATTGGGCTTGAAAAAGCCCAATAACCAAACCTGTACCTTATTGGGCCCAGACACACTCAATTGGGCCCAATACAAGCCCAAAAGCCCAATTGGGCCCAATACACAAAACCAAGCCCAATAACCTTTTTATAAAACTCAAGGACCAAAAATGTAAATTTTAAAAACCTTGTTTTATAATTAAAAATGAAAAAAATAAAGAAAAGGGCCAAAAATGCCAAGTTTGAAACTTGTTTTATAAAAGAAAAATGTTTTAAACTAAAAGAGGGACTGAAATTGCAATTACCCTAACCTTTTTATTCTTTTAAGTTATAAAACCACAAGGGCTGAAATTGCAATTACCCTAACCTTTTTATTTCTTTTAGTTATAAACCACAGGGACCAAATTGGTCACTTTCCAAACTTTGTTATAACTGAATTTCGGCTTAAAAGAAATGAAAAGAGAATGAAAGATGAGGGACCATTATTGCCTCTTCCCCAAAGTTTCCTTTTAAAACCTGCGAACCACCCTGTACTGTAACCACCTTCCCGCCAAACCCAAACCGCCTCTTCCCACGGTTTCTAGCTCCAAACCACTATCCCAAGTACCTTCCCAGCTCACCCATACCCTTTCCCCACAAACCATTACCCCTATAACCCTTCCCACTTGGAATTCACACAACCCGAAGACCCCATCAATGGCTGAGATCATGAGAAGTGAAACGAAGGGCTAGGATTGCTTGGGAAGCTTCCTACTCTCACAGCAAACACATCCCAAGACCAAGAGAAGGCTGAGAGACTTGTATAAAAGAAGAAAGAGCAAGCCGATCAAAACACACCCTGTTTTTACTTTTCTTAGTTTAAAATTTAATTAAAGCTTGCTTTATAATTGTTGTACTCAGTCTATTGTAAGTTTTTGTTGTAATACTTTCGTTTTTTATAAAAGAAAAGAGTGTTTATGAAATTGCCATTGTCGAAATTTTAAACTCACCCCATTGTTCTTTAATTCTGTCTAATTTATATGAAGGGTTGCTTAAGTTGTCAAAGGCACTTAATACTACATTTCTCAGCTCTAAATTGCATCTAAAAAACAGTTAACAAGCTTTTTATATATATTAAGGGAGTGTTTGGCACTATAGTTAAAATGGGTCAAATGGGTGTTTTCATGGGTTGTAACCACTCAGCCAACTTTGGCTGAGTGTGTAGGGTTTATTAGGCCATTTAAATCACCACTTTTAGTTTGAAAATAAATTTTTAAGTGTTTTCTATATTCTGTCAAAGTTTCATAAGCCACATAGTGAGCTAAACCACTCCAGCTGTGTAGACAGTTTAAGCACACCTTGTTTGTGCTTATTTGAGTGTTTCTAGCCACTTTAACCAACCTCTGAGTCTGTCTTTTAACCTCACAAACGTGAAAGCATAGCACCATTAAGTTCATTTCCTTGAAAACCCCCATTTTCAAGCCACAAAATCAGCAGTCTTTTTCTAACCTAATGGCCAAACTTTGAAAATAAGCTCATTTGCCCTCCCTAATTAATCTGTTTTGGGTTTTACTTGGCTAAAAACTCTTGAGTGCTTATTTCACAAAGCCAAAAAAGCCTTTTAAGCAAACTGTGCAATTCCCCTGGTGCTGAGCACCATAATCAGCCCCTTATTTCAAGCTATTTGATTTTAAGCATTAGGTTTTTTAGCTTTTTAATATAACTTATAGGTAGGTCCTCTAGGATTAGCAGCTTTTTTAGTTATAAAGCTTATTTAGTTTAGCTTATTATAGGCTAAAAGTATGGGTGTGGGGGGGGGGGGGGGTGGGGGGGGGGGGGGGGGGGGGGTGGTGGGGGTGGGGGGGTTGGGGTGGGGGGGGGGTGGGGGGGAGGGTGGCTTTTTCTGTTTCTTTTAAAAACTGTCAACTCTATCTTATTCTAAATTCCAGCATATCTTATTGCTTTATTAGGTACCATAAGCTTAACATTAGGGTACCCTTAGCCTATTTATCTATTCCCCTAGCTTTCTAGCTTATTCTGTAGCTTAAATCCCAAAAAAGAAAAGAAAAATAAGCTTATAAGCTTATTAAGCTTTTGCAGTCCAAAAGCTCACTTTTCTAGCTTATTAAGTTAACTTCAAGCATAAGTGCTTTTACAAAAAAGACTCCCCTTGAGCCCCTTAACAAGTTTTCTTTTATAGCTTTTTGATAATAAGCTGTTTGTACCTACCTTGCATATCGGGGTCCACTTCAGGGACCATTTATGTAAATTCTAGTTTTCTAGTTACCTTTGTTAGTCCCTGTTGTTAAGTACCCTGTTATTTCGTTAGTCCTTGTGTCCTTTCACTGTTAGTCCCTATAGTTAACTTTAGTTAGTTTTATTTAATTTAATTAATTAAATTAGGTTTAGATTTAATTAGTTTAATTACTTTTTATATAAACAGTAAAATTTGGGCATTTTTACATTTTTAGAATTGTTAACTTTTTCTTTATTTAATTTTATTTTTTCAGAATTTTTATAACTTTTATTTTTTGTCTTTTTCTATTTTCTTAGTTTTAATTAGTTTTTAATCTTTAAAAATTCATAAAAAATCCAAAAATTAATAAAAAAATATTTTTCTTTTTTATAAAATTTTCTTTTGTCATTTAGTGTCTAGGAAAAATATAAAATTTAGTATAGGTTTAATTTTTTTCTAAAAAATCCAGTCTATAGACCCATTTTATTCCGTGCGTTTATACCGTTTCTTTTCGTTTTACATTCAAACGACCTCCGTTTTAGTTCTAGTTTTCTTTATTTTTCAAATTAACTTAATTAGAATTTAATTTTGAGTTTTAATTTAATTTAGCATTTATTTTTCTTAATTTTTAATATTTAGGTTTCCCGATACCTGATTCTGTTCCCCGTATTTTAGTATAGATTTAATTTTAGGATTTCCCTATAACTAATTTTGTTTCCCATAGTATTTAAGATCCCCATTTCCTATATCTATTTCCCGTAGATTAAATTAGGTTTTATTTAATTAATTGTAATTATATCAGTGTTTCCATCATATCTAAATATTCTCCATCATTCAATTTCTCATCAAACCAGGATTACTTTCAATTGCAGCCTCGTTGGGACATACGACCCGGGAATATCTCTTCCGAAATCTTTTTATAATTGATTCTATCTTGTGTATTTTATCCTTTTGTGGAATTTGACCTTTTGCCTTGGTCAAGGGCATTCGGTCAGGATCTGTATTAGGGTTGCTATATAAGTGTATACTATTTGACGAATCAGAATGCATATGTTGAAGCTGCAAAACAACAAAGATTTGCTCAAAAGGTCCAACAACAAAATATGACTTTGACCAGTCATATTGAGATGTAAGGAAAGGAATCGGGTTTTTGAGAAAACATAACCAATTGATAACAATATCTAAAAGAATTTCTTGAAGTTGATGAAAGGGCAAAACGTGTTCAAAAACAAGCTGACTCTTAATTGTATCGTGATCGAGATATTATTCGAGATTTCGAAAAACAACGAGATGAGTTGAGTCAAGAGGTCAAACATTTCAAACAGAAAAATGAGGAATTACAACAATTACATTTAATTTTAAAAAGAAAAATGAGTGAAAACGAGATAAGTTATCATGAATACTATTCTATATCTAGAGGAAAAACTGAAAAAGGAAATGTTGATATGTTTTTTTTGAAAATTGGAAAATTCTTTACAACAATGTTAATGCTCGAATCCAAAACCATTTGTCAATTTATGATCAATAAATGAAAACATGTTCGGGGGGAATCCGAAACCTGTAAAACTCAGACAAGCATTTTCAGAATGTCCAAAGTTATATGTTGCATCTAGGACGGGTAATATAGAAATTCTGTTAGCCTCAATTTATTGAGTCGAACAAAGAAGCTCGGTCACTCTACGATGGAGCTTCGGTCTTTATTTAGTTAACGTTGTAATAAGATAATATCGGGAATCGGGCTCGATAGATAATCTAATATTGTATATGTTTTGGGTTTAATCCCAAGCAAAACCCGAGCCCGGGTCCTAGTTAAATATCCCACGCGTCGTAGGGATATATATATATATTTAGATATTTTTCTTTTCAGAAAATATCTCATATATATATAGATATTTTCTTTTAGAAAATATCTAGTTTTTCATAATATCTAAATTTCTTTTCTATCTCTTTTTCTCTCAACTCTCTTTCTTTCTTGCTCTCTTTTTCTTTTCTTATTTCGATTTGTGTTTGTGTGTTATGAAGTGAAAGTGTAAATCGGGAACCTACAATTGGTATCAATCGCATCGGGTGGATTTCGTGGTTTTTTTTTTGTTGTTGTAAGCATATTGGATTCGGCAGTTGGGAACCTTTATCACTCGGCAACCATAGTTTTCGGGATTCATTTTGTTGTTGGAAAATCTCTCGGCTTTATTGGGTTATTCATGGTGGTACTCGGGTGAAAAGAAGAGAAGAACAAAACGAGTCGAAAGACGTTAGCACCGAACCAGTGGTAAACTCGTATCAACCGAACGAGTGGAAACACGTTAGAACCGAACGAGTGAAAAACGTTGGAACCGAACGAGCGGACTCGAACAAGCGGACTCGAACAAGCGGACTCGAACGAGAAGAACCGAACGAGCGGACTCGAACGAGCGGACTCGAACGAGCGGACTCGAACGAGCGGACTCGAACAAGCGGACTCGAACGAGCGGAATCGAACGAGCGGAATCGAACGAGCGGAACCGAACGAACGGACTCGAACGAGCGAAATCGAACGAGCGGAACCGAACGAGCGGAACCGAACGAGCGGAATCGAACGAGTGGAATCGAACGAGCAAATTTTTTTTGGACCGAACGAAAAAAATTTAGAAAACTTGTGTGACGAAAAGGGTTTCAGTAAAACAGCCATAACTTTTGATCCGTAAGTCCGTTTTAGGCCCGTGACCTCTCAAATCGAAGAGAGAAATGAGACGGATCACGTTGTAACCAGTTTAGGATTTTTCGAAGCCCAAAAACATCGTTTTCTATGATTTATTGACATTTTTCAGTTTTTTTTGGAATTTTTCGCCGCTGATTCCGAATCAAATCATTCACGGTTTTCTATTGATTCTGTAAAATCCCGTTAATTCATTTATCGGTTTTAATCATAGACGTGTAAAATCCCGTGAACGTGAATTGCTTACACAACCACAACTTCAATCACATCATATCCACTTAAGATCCAACAAAATCTTTCACACTTCATAATTAATAACCAATCATTCATCATGTCTACTCCAGTCAACACATCCTCCACAGATAGTCAAATGCACAATAATATAATGGCAGCTGGTTCGAAAGATAGACCACCAATGCTTGGACCAGGAAGATATTCACAGTGGAGATCACGTTTTCTACGGTACATTGACACAAAACCAAATGGTGGCGGACTGAAAAAATGCATACTAAATGTCCCTAAGGCCCACAAGTGTACTTATCCAAGCTGTTCCAGAAGCTGAAAGGTTTTTCCCCCCCCCCCCCCCCCCCCCCGTTCCTGCAGTTCAACAACATACAGCAATTGAAACTGTATTGAACATGACTTCTAGAGAACAAAGAACACTATCAGTCTGAAAAGGAACCATATTTCTTGCTTTTAACGGTCTTGGATATGAAAATCTAATTCCCCACTGTTGATTCTTGCAACACAGTCAAATTGAAATGTGGATAGCCCATTGAAAGGCTACAAACAGGTGATATGTAGAACGTACAAGATGTAAAGACCAATCTTTTCTGGAATTTGGAACGTTAACTTCCCACGATATGGAGAAAACCCCATGGAGTCGTATTACTCACGATTTTACAAATTGATGAATGAGTTAACAAGGAACAACTTGCAAGTTACAACAATGCAAGTGAATGTTCAATTTCTTCAACAACTTCAACCAGAATGGTCAAGATTTGTGACGATTGTCAAGCAAGCAGAAAAAATAGACATCGTCTCATATCACAGACTGTTTGACATTCTGAAGCAGTTTCAACTGGAGGTTAATGATATACGTGCTGAGAGAATAGCCAAAAGTGCAAATCCATTAGCACTCATTGCGGCTGCTCAACCATATTCAGATACTTACTATCAAGCACCAAAACCTCAAAGATCAAATGCAACATCATCTTCCACAAGACAAAGTGCATCTACCAGACACAAAGGCAAAGAGGTCGCCAAACCAATTACACCTCAATCTGAGTCTGTCTCTGAAGAAGACAGTGATCCTGAACAAGCTCAGAGGGACAAGGAAATGCAAAAGAATTTGGCACTCCTTGCAAAGTATTTCAAGAAGCTCTACAAACCTACCAACAACAACCTTCGAACTTCTTCAAACTCCAAGAACAAGACTGAAGATACCACACCAAGGTATAACAATGACAATCAGTCAAGGCAGTTTGGGAATCAAAGGACAATGACAGTTGCTGGGGCTAGGGAAACAGTAGGCAGTCAGGTAGTTTGCCATAGACTAGAAACAGTGCTTGTAAACTGCAAGGGATATGTGGCACTATGCAAAGGAATGCAGGAAGCCCAAAAGCGGGGTTAAAGACTACGCTTATCACAAGGCAAAAGATGATGATGTGCAAACAAGCTGAACAAGGTGTTCCTCTGCAAGCTGAGCAAGCTGATTGGCTAGAGGACACGGATGAAGAAATTGATGAACAGGAATTGGAAGCACATTACAGCTACATGGCAAAGATTCAGGATGTCTCACCTGAAGAATCCAGTTCTACTGGTCAGCCATTGGAACAGGTACAAAATCATAATGAAAGTAATGTGTATGACAATGTGAGACGACATTCTGAGCAACCTGAATCCATTAACGACACATATGTTTTGGAGAAGGATGATAGCAATGTCACTCCTGATTCATCAAATATATGTACTAATGATAATCAGGTTGATCAAAATGCTGCAGAATGTGTTGATGAGCGTAGCGCGCTTGCAAATTTAATTGCTAATTTAACTCTGATACGAGGAAAATAAAACATTTAAAAGCAATTAAAGAAAGCAAAGACGCATCATTGACTCAAGAAATGAAAAGTGCAAAACTCACCTTTATGAAACTAATAGTGCTTTGTGGAGCCTTTAGTATCCGGGAAGTTTGTCTGATTGCACTTTCAGAACAAACAAAATGAGTTTTAGAAGTAACAAAGCCTTAATGACCGACGATTGATTTTATGAATTTCCTCAAACAAATTAAATGAACCTCTAAGTACTAATAGCTTAAAAAACATATAAAATTTAAGAAGGTTTGAAAACTAAAGTCTATAGAAATTTCGGTTCTTAATCAGAAACACATGATTAGTCAAAACGAGTCATTTAACAAGGTCACAACTGGAAGGTTTATCTCAAAGATGAACTAAAGACATTTCGTTATTTTAAAAGGTTAAGGAATAATAAAGATATTGACAAGATGATTGAAATGACAAATCAGTTAAAGTTTTTACCTGAAAATAAGTTTATACTCGTAATCAGTCAATTCAGACCATTCATATGTTAGCACCTAAATGCGAGACGATAAAATGTAGCCCAACCTTTTGCTAATCAAGGTAACCTCAAGAAAGCTCAATCTGAGAAGCCCTGTTTGTATGAGATCCCATTTGATACTTCTGATCCTGGCGAAACAGATTTGCCCCTGAAAGGGAAGATACCACGACTCTTGATAACGAGAGTAGATCAAAATTGAATAAAGATTATGTTAACCCCATATGATTACACAAAAAACAATAGTCTTTATGAAATTTTCAAAGGACCCTCACTGGAGTATCTTTATCAGTTAGAACGCGCAAAAGAAGTTAGGAAGACAATGTGGAGAAAACCGTTTGTTAGAACAAAACCAAACATTGCTAAAAACGTTGCCTTTCTACCCGTTTCAAAATCCATTAGTAAAAGTAGACAAGTTATAACGAAATGAATTTAACATCAACAATTTATGGAAATTTGGTTGATCAAACTTGGTTAACATACTAGTGATTACTTCCGCATGCCAACTGCGCATGATATGGAACTTTTGAAATAAAACCTTTCTACTGTCCTCTTTCCATAAAATCACAAATGATAGCTTTCGTTTTGAACATGAACTTAAAACGGAAATGCATGAAGATTTTGAGTACGTTAAATCCCTTGAAAAAGAGGTTGACGAACTTGAATATGAAAAGGCTGATTTTTCAAATATGTATGATCTACTTCTTGAAGAGTGTGTGTCTAAAGATGTTATATGTTCATATTTGCATTCTTTGTCTGAATTAAATGCTCATACTGAATTGCAATGCATGTATCTTCATAAAGTCAAAGAATGTGAATGTCTTGCACAAAAGCTGTCAAAACAAACTGAATCTGTTAATAACGAAGTTCATAATAAGCTTTTAAAGAGTTTTGCTAAACTTGAAAAACACTCGATTTCTCTTGAACTTTCTTTACAACATTGTAAAGAACAGATGAAAAACAACCCAGTTTGCAAAGAAAATGCTTCAAATGTATTTCGAAAAGAACGTGAACAATATCATGAAATACAAGATTTGAAAGCTCAAATGCAAGACAAGAACATGGTGATAAATGAGTTAAAGAAACTCATTCTGGTAACAAAAGGAAAGTCTGTGGAAACTCAGTTTGATAAACCATCTGTTGTTCGACAACCAAATGCTCAACGGATTCCAAAACCATCAGTTTTAGGAAAACCGACTCCTTTTTCAAATTCTCCTGAAATGAGAAGTTTTCAAACGAATCAGTCGGTTAATAAAACTAATGCGTCGGATGGTTTGTTTAAACCAGTCACTCAACAGAATTTGCCTCAGAATAGAAACCAAGCGGTTCGAAACACAAATGTGCTTAAACCAGGAATGTATAGAATTGCCTCCACCACAACACAAACTAGAACACCACAGTTGCCTCATGCTTCTAGGAATACTAATCCTCACATGTCTAAATCTTCAGGAGTAATTCACACTACTAGTGTTAGCAGACCACAGCTTAAGTGCTATCAAGTTAAAGATAAGGTCGTGCCAAACAATAGTCAAGTGAAGTTTAAAAAGAAGGAAGTAGAAGACCATCATAGGATTTCTAGTATTTCTAAGAAAACAAAGTCTGTAACTGCGTGTAATGACAGTTCAAACTCTAGAACTTTGAATGAAAATGCTGTTTGTGCTGAATGTGGAACATGTGTGTTTAATTCTAATCATGATGCTTGTGTTTCTCGATACTTGAAAGACGTGAATGCTAGAACTAAGAAGCCTAATGTAGTGCCTATTAGTGCTAGTAAACCCAAGAGAAAAGCGAACAAATCTGTTGCAACACCCCATAAGAAAACAGTTGCATCAGATACCACTATTCAGAAATCCAAGAGTTACTATAAGGAGTTGTATGAGAATACAAATCAGGAATGGAAATGGTGGATAGCTAAGAGATGTCCATCAGGTTATACATGGACACAAAATCCACTTAGGACCAAAAAGATATGGATGCCCAAGATTAGGAAAGATGATGAATCAACAAGTATTAGTCCCACTATAGACATTGTCTCTAGGATAACTAATGTCTTGAAGATATCAAATTCCTTAGGATCTAATTTGTCTAATGTTCCATCGTCCTCTAATTCTCTTACAGATTGTACAACTCATCCTATTCATTGTTGACTCTGGATGCACAAAGCACATGACGGGCAATCTCAAGCTGTTGTGTAATTTTGTGGAGAAATTTCTGGGTACTATTCGTTTTGGAAATGATCAGTTTGCTCCAATTCCTGGTTATGAAGATCTGAATCAATGAAATGTTACGATCAAACGGGTTTATTACGACGAAGGTCTAAATCACAATCTTTTCTCAGTTGGTCAATTCTGTGATGCTGATTTGGAGGTTGCTTTCAGGAAATCTACTTGTTTTGTGAGAGATCTTCAGGGAAACGATTTACTAACTGGTAGTCGTGGATCTGATCTCTACACAATATCTCTTCAAGAAACAACTTCATCAACTCCAATCTGTTTCATGGCTAAAGCTTCACCAACTCAAGCATGGTTATGGCATCGAAGACTTTCTCATCTTAACTTCGATTACATCACCTTACTCTCAAAGAAAGATGTTGTGACAGGCTTACCTAAGTTGAAATATGTCAAGGATCAACTTTGTTCGTCTTGTGAAATGAGTAAAGCAAAAAGAAGTTCATTCAAGACAAAAGCAGTTCCTAGTTCTAAAGGAAGGCTAAATTTGCTTCACATGGACTTGTGTGGTCCAATGCGTGTTGCAAGCATAAATGGGAAGAAGTATATTCTGGTGATTGTTGATGACTATTCAAGATACACCTGGACTCTTTTTCTACGATCCAAGGATGAAACACCAGAAGTTCTCAAAGACTTTCTCACGATGATTCAACGCAATCTTCAAGCTCAAGTTATTACTGTCCGTACTGACAGAGGCACGGAGTTCTTGAACAAGACACTCCATGCTTATTTCAAAGAAGAAGGCATTGAACATCAAACTTCCACTCCTCGAACACCTGAACAGAAAAAGACAGCATATCACATCATTAATGACAGGAAACCTTCAATAAAACATCTTCACATCTTTGGTTGCATTTGTTACATAACTAGAGATGGGGAAAGTTGCAACCGCATGCTATACTCAGAACAGATCAATCATCATATCGACTCATGGAAAGACGGCGTATCACATCATTAATGACAGGAAACCTTCAATAAAACATCTTCACATCTTTGGTTGCATTTGTTACATAACTAGAGATGGGGAAAATCTGGATAAGATGAAAGAAAAAGGGGATCCATGTGTCATGGTGGGATATTCTACTTAGTCGAAGGGATATCGTGTTTACAACAAGAGAACACGCTTAATAGTTGATTCCATTCATATAAAGTTTTGAATGAAACAAAGAAAATGATGTCTGATCACAATATCAGACCTCGCACCACAACGACAAGAGATGTCTGTTGAAAATGTCTCTTCAGGCCTCGTTCCTTAAGGACAAAAGGCTCAGATTTGAACAACTCTGACCCCGTGGCCCCAAGACAAAAAGTTGTTCCTACAGCAGAAAGACAAGATTCATCACAACAAGGTTAAGAAAATTCTCCTTCATTCCTTACTGAAGAATATTACAATCCAACACATGGTCTCGCTGAGGAAAACAACAATGATCAAGCACCGAATGCATCGTTTCACAAAGATGACTTTTTCAATCCTTTTTGTACACGGGTACAAGAAATTGGTGAGTCTTCCGTACAAGAAATTGGTGAGTCGTCTACGCAACATTGATAATAACCGATGTCATTCATATCAACCACAAAGTCATGATTTACCGTGGACCAGAGATCCATCCATTAACAAGTTCGTGGAAATCCACCATGTCAGTTCAAACAAGACGACAGCTTGCCACAGATCCTGAAATGTGTATAGTAATTGTTAACCGAAGAACATTAAGGAGTCACTGGCTGATTCCTGCATGGATCGAAGCAATGCAGGAAGACTCATCAGTTTCGACAGACAGAAAGTCTGGAACTAGTCGACAAACCATTTGGCAAGATGATTATAAAGCTAAAGTGGTTATGGAAGAACAAGAAGGATGAAGATCAGACTGTAATTCGCAACAAAGCGCGACTTGTAGCTAAAGGTTATGCTCAGGAAGAAGGTGTTGATTTTGAAGAATCATTTGCACCAGTTGCTCGCTTGGAAGCAGTTCGGATTTTTGGTTGCCAGCCAGCACACAAGTCCTTTCCAATCTATCAGATGGACGTAAAAACGGCATTTCTTAATGGTTCACTGAAGGAGGAGGTTTATGTTGCTCAGCCAGAAGGGTTCATTGATCCAGATCATCAAGAAAAAGTCTACCTTCTGAGGAAAGCTTTGTATGGATTAAAGCAAGCTCCAAGAGCCTGGTATGATGAACTTTCCAACTTCCTGATGTCCAAAGGCTTTACTAAAGGTACAATTGACCCAACTTTATTCAAGATAAAATACGGGGAGGATATTCTACTAGTGCAGATTTACGTTGATGACATAATTTTTGGGTCTACAAACCCTAAATATTCAAAAAGATTTGAAAAGTTAATGCACAGTAGATTTGAAATGACACTCTCTAATGGGGGAAGATGAATTCTTTTAGGACCACAGAATCCACCATCCCAAAAAGTATTTTAACAATCCAGAGCCAAGTACGCTTTAGAAATTTTGAAAAAGCATAATATGGACAACTGTCACTCTATTGGTACACCATTGGCTACAAAACCCAAACTAGATGTGCAGTTTGAGTGGAGAAACCCGTAGAGCAATCTGATTATCGTAATCAATCGGCACTCATGTACTTACATCTAGTAACCAGACTTAGTGCAAGCAGTATGCTATGTGCACGTTTATCAAGCACGACCAACTACATAGCACCTCAAGGAGGTTAAAAAGAATCTTATTAAATACTACAGGTACCAATAACATGGGACTCTGGTATCCAAAGGAATTCTGGCTTTGAACTAACACATTTTTCAGTACGCAGATCATGCCGGAATGCATTGATACTCGGAAAGCACTTCTTGGAGGGATCACAGTTTTCCTTGGTGCTAAGCTAGTAAGATGGAATGTTAAAGAAACTAAACTGTACACTGCAATGTCTTTTTAGCAAGGCAGACGTACGTGGCGTTAACTGGCCAAGTTGTTCACAAGTTTTTTAAAAAATGGTTTTTTGATTTGGGATGAGGACACAGCTTCAAGATTATGGCTTCAACTACAACAAAATACCGTTGTATTGTGACTCTCAGTCAGCCATAGCAATCTCATGCAACCCCGTACAACATTCACGGACAAAGCACATCCATACTCGGTATCATTTCATAAAGGAACAGGTTGAAAATGGTATAATTGAACTATATTTTTAGTCAGAACTGAATACCAATTAGCTGACATGTTTTACGAAAGCCATCCTGAGGATCAGTTTTAAGTATCTTGTCAGAAGGATTGGGTAAGAAATGTTTGACTCTAGCGGAATTAGGAGGTTCCGACAAAATGAGAACTGCTTGAAATCATCATCAAAACATCAACCTGTACAAATATTTTTGAAGAAAAGCCAAAAATACAAAAATATAAAACTTCAAAAAAGAAAAAATACAAAATCAGAAAAACAGAAAATTTCCAAAAAGATTCTTCTCGACATGTCCACTTGGAATCGACAACATTTACGTGCATAGAAATGTCATAACACATTTGACACGGTTGTGTAAATGAAGTTCTAGCGAGAGTTGCAAATAATTCAAACATGTCATTTCTAATTTTCTAGATGGCTTATGGGCAAATTTCATACATAACCCGGACTTTCAAATAAGGGAAGGTTAATAACTTATACCTCACACGAGAAAAATTAACGTTTCTCAGTCTTGAGCTGTTCTTACAAGACATTTAATGTTTTTAGCTCAAGAAAAAGGATAGTGTACGTTTCAGTGCGCTTACCCTTACCGTTAGAAGAGAAGTCCTCTAACATCTGGTTTTTCAAAAAGTTGAACACAATTTTTCAAGAATTTCTCGATGACAATTCATAATCTTTCAAAATTGTGTGTTCAACACTCCAACCCTCACAATGTTTTCAAAAGACAACAATTTTTCAATTGGTCCTATTTTTGAGGGGGAGTTTTTCGAAAAACAAAGTTTTAATGTTCTTGGATACATCATCAACGACCATTCTTATGTATTCAAAACATTATCAAAATGTTCCAAACCATTCATGCTGACCATATTTTCTCCCACAGATTTTTCAAGACATATTTTAATCACAAGGTATTTCAAAAACTAAGTGTTTATTATTTAAAATAAGGGGAGAAAATGTAATTAAAATATGATCTATTCGACTCAATGTGCTGAACAGTAAGAAAAGGTTTTATGGTTCGATCTTATACCCAACAACATCTTAATTTCACGACGATTCTGAAGTCATAAGGTGGTTAGGTTAGGAATCAATCCTATGATCCAACCAGAACCGGAGGATCTACCCAAGGATAATCCAAAGTTAGAAATAGCAGTCCTTAGGTATGATTGGAGATGAATGTATATGGGAATAATGCCGACTAAGATTGAGCTAACACTGGAACAATCACAACAAGGTGTTAGTAATGACGTCCTGGTAAGCATTGAAGGCGTTGAAGAATGAAAAAGAAATGTATGGATAAAGGGTCTAAAGAAAGAAGCCCTCCACACAACTTAAGGCAGAAACCGGGTCAATACATATGCTGTCAGAATCACAAGTTGATTGCTGACATTGAAAACGACATCATGGACCCAGTGATGCAATGCACAACCCTTCCCAGCCATTCGGGTTTCTCTTAACAGAAACTTGTCTCATTTGTCACGGAGATACACACGTTATCTATTGACATCTCATTCCGAGATCGTTGATATTGAATAGGTGGCAATCTGCTCCAGCCTCCGAGTACTAAAACCAAAATGCACTAATCGAGTCTAGAGCCAAGAGATCAATCAAAATCTCGTTAGGACACATTCCATTTCAAACACTTGTTGAACATCATCAGGTTCACAAGCTGTTATCAAGAGTCCTACGCAATATCATTGTGATATTTGCCAGAACATCCGAGTGATACTAATGTATTCACAATGAAGATGGAAATCCTGCTTGAGCCAGCATCAAACAAGCTCTTGGTAGGTGACTTGCGAGATTCTATATGAATCAAACTTGTGACAACTGGATATCGATTTGGTCCAGTAAATGAATTGACGGTTGATGAATTTTGATAAAAGCTTAAAACTCTTGATGTGTTACAAAAACACTTTAACGAGTGACACGTCGATTGATTTTCAAATCAATTTTCTCGTTTATCACTAACGTAAACCTGCAGGTCAAACGGTGGTAACGGCAACCTCAATCCCATTCAAATGCTCAATCTACGAAGACAAACTATCTAGAAAGCTTAAGATTTAAAGACAAAGACTTCCACAAACTCTGATTTAAAGCTTTCAAGATAATGCAAAAGTATGAGCATGTTGGTCAAAGACACAAGATCGCAAGATGGCAAAGACGATAAAGACAATGACAAAGGCTCAAAGTCAAGATCGCAAAGCATGAAGGAACAAGTTTACAACAAATAACAAAGAAAAAGACCAAGACCACATGAGCTTAAACGACAAAAGCAATCTCACTTATCTCATGAAGGAGTGTCATCAATGAACTCACTTCGGGGGAGATTGTTAGCCTCAATTTTATTGAGTCAATAAAGGAAGCTCGTTCCCGTGTTCAAGACCTCACTTCGGGGGAGATTGTTAGCCTCAATTTATTGAGTCGAACAAGGAAGCTCGGTCACTCTACGATGGAGCTTCGGTCTTTAATTAGTTAATGTTGTAATTAAATATTATCGGGAATCGGGCTCGATAGATAATCTAATATTGTATATGTTTTGGGTTTAATCCCAAAACAAAACCCGAGCCCGGGTCCTAGTTATATATCCCGCGCGTCACATTAAATGTGTAGGGGTATATATATATTTAGATATTTTCTAAAATATCTAAATATATATATAGATATTTTCATATGAAAATATCTAGTTTTTCATTTTCACAAAATCTAAATTTCTATTTTTCTCTCAACTCTCTCATCTCTCTCTCTCTCTACACGAGTCTCTCTCTCTCTCTTTTCTTGGATTCGGGTTTCGTGTTTTGAAGTGGAAGTATTAAACGGGATCCTACATTAACTGCCTCGCATCCTTAGTGTTCGTGTTAGCCTCAATTTATTGAGTCAAACAAGGAAGCTCGGTCACTCTACGATGGAGCTTCGGTCTTTAATTAGTTAATGTTGTAACAGGAAAATATCGGGAATCGGGCTCGATAGATAATCTAATATTGTATATGTTTCGGGTTTAATTCCCAAACAAAACCCGAGCCCGGGTCCTAGTTATATATCCCGCGCGTCACATTAAATGTGTAGGGGTATATATATATATTTAGATATTTTCTAAAATATCTAAATATATATATAGATATTTTCATTAGAAAATATCTAGTTTTTAATTTTTCACAAAATCTATTTTTCTATTCTCTCTCTACTCTCTCTCTCTATTTCGTCTCTCTCTCTCTTCTCTTTTCTTGTTTTCGTGGTTCGGGTTATGAAGTGGAAGTGTTAAATCGGGTTCCTACAATTGGTATCAATCGCCTCGGGTGGATTTCGTGGTTTTTTTTGGTGTAAGCATATTGGATTCGAAGGTTTGGTTGTTACATCACTCGGCATACTTGTTTCTCTTGTTTTGATTCGGCATAAATCGGGTTTCTTTTTGTGTCGCTTCGCTGGAAAAAATAACGACGTTTTACGCTCTTTTGTTTTTGAGAAGAACGAGGGTGATCGAACTAGGTGATCGAACTAGCGTGATCGAACTAGGTGATCGAACTAGGTGATCGAACTAGCGTGATCGAACTAGGTGATCGAACTAGGTGATCGAACTAGCGTGATCGAACTAGGTGATCGAACTAGGTGATCGAACTAGCGTGATCGATCTAGGTGATCGAACTAGGTGATCGAACAAGAGTGATCGAACGAGCGATCGAACGAGCGATCGAACGAGCGATCGAACGAGCGATCGAACGAGCGATCGAACGAGCGATCGAACGAGCGATCGAACAAGCGGAATCGAACGAGTGGGATCGAACGAGCAATTTTTTTTGACCGAACGAAAAAAAAATTTAGAAAACTTGTGTGACGAAAAGGGTTTCAGTAAAACAGCCATAACTTTTGATCCGTAAGTCCGTTTAAGGCCCGTGACCTCTCAAATCGAAGAGAAAAACGAGACGGATCACGCTGTAACCATCCCTTGGCAGGTTAAGGATTTTTCGAGGCCCAAAAAGCTTGTTTTCTATGATTTATTGACATTTTTCAGTTTTTTCTGGAATTTTTGGCCGCTGATTCCGCATCAAATCATTCACGGTTTTCTATTGATTCTGTAAAATCCCGTTAATTCATTTATCGGTTTTAATCATAGACGTGTAAAATCCCGTGAACGTGAATTGCTTACAAAACCACAACTTCAATCACAATATCCACTTAAGATCCAACAAAATCTTTCACACTTCATAATTCATAACTATTCATTCATCATGTCTACTCCAGTTAACACATCCTCCACAGATAGCCAAATGCATAACAATATAATGGCAGCTGGTTCAAAAGAGCGTCCACCGATGCTTGGACCAGGAAGATATTCTCAGTGGCATTCGCGTTTTCTACGATACCTTGACACTAAATCGAATGGTGAATATCTGAGGAAGTGCATCTTTGACGGTCCATATCTACGAAGTACTCTCATTGCAGCAGTTGAAGCAGCAGAGAACATATCTACCAGTAGTCTGCACATGAAGAAGTTAGGACAATACACAAAAGACAGCAGAGAACAAAACTTTACTTTCAAGCTGAAAGAGAAGCTATTTTCTTGCTTCTGATGGTATTGGGGATGAATTTCTCAACTGTTGATGCATGTATACACCGCAAAGAGAGGTGGACAGCCATATGAAAGGCTACAACAAGGGGATCGTTGAACGTACAAGATGGTAAAAGACCAATCTTATTTGGAATTTGGGAAAATTTATCTATAGGATGGAGAAATCCATGGAGTTTATTACTCCCGATTTTATAAATGGTGAATGAGTTGTCAAGGAACATTTGCAAGTTTCACCTATGCAAGTGGAATGTTCAATTTCTTTAACATCTTCAACCAGAATGGTCAAGATTGTGACAGTTGTCAAGCCAGGACAGGAAATAGGACACGGTTCTCTATCACATGCTGTTTGACGTCTGAAGCAGGTTTACAAAAACGAAGTTAATGATTCCGTTCTGAGAGATTAGCAGAAGTGCAAAATCATTAGCTCTTCTCTGCGGCTGATCAACAAATTTCAGATTAACTTAACTATGAGCACTGTACCTCAAAGATCGATATGCAACAATCATATAAGCAATCTTCTTCCACACGAAACAAGTGAGACTACCAGACACAAAGGCAAAGAGATCGCCAAACCAGTTACTCCTCAATCTGAGTCAGTTTCTGAGGAAGACAGTGATCTCTGAACAGCTCGGATGGATAAGGTATGCAAAAGGAACTGGGCAATCCTGCTAAGTATTTTAAGGAGCTGTACAAACCCTACCAACAACACCTTAGAACTTCTTCATACTCCACGACAAGATGAAGATACCACACCAAGGTTATAACAATGACAAATCAGTCATAGGCAGTTTGGGGAATCAAAGGACAGTACAGTTGCTGGGGCTAGGGAAACAGTAGGCAGCCGGATAGTGCAAAAGACTGGGTACAGTGCTTTTAACTGCAAGGGATTTGGACACTATTGCCAGGTGAATGCAGGAAGCCAAAGCGGGTTAAAGGACTACGCGTATCATAAGCGAGAAGATGAGGTTGTGCAAACAAGCTGAACAGGTGGTTCCACTTCAAGCTGAGAAGCTGATTGCTTAGATGACACGGATGAAGAGATAGATGAACAAGAATTGGAAGCACATTACAGTTACATGGCAAAGATTCAGGAGGTCTCACCTGCGGAATCAAGTTCTACTAATACGCCATTGGAACAGGTACAAAACCATGATGAAAATGATGTGTTTGCCAATGTGAGACGACATTCTGAGCAAAAACTGAATCCATTAACGACAATATGTTTTGGGTGAAGGTGATAGCGATGTCATTCCTGATTCATCAAATATGTGTGATAATGAAAATCAGGTGATCAAAATGCGGCTTGAATGTGTTGTTGAGCGTGCTGGCTTGCTAAATTTAATTTGCTATTTTAATCTCTAGACATGGACGGAAAACAAAACGGTAAAAAGCAATTAAAGAAAGCATTCGCATCATTGACTCAGAACTGAAGGAGTGCAAACTAACTTGGATGAGTCTAGTGGGCTCTGGGGGGTACTAGCAGTCCGGGATAGTTCTCTCGATTGCACTTCAGACCAAACAGACTGAGCTTGAGAAGTACACGGCCCTTAATGACCTAACGAGTGATTATAAAATACTTCAAACAAAGTTAAATGACACTCTAGGACTATTAGCTATTAAAAACATTGACATTTCAGTTGTCAATCAGAAACACGATGAGCTAGTCAAAAAGAGTCTGTTAAATAAGTCACAATTTGAAGGTCAACTCAAAGAGAAAACTAAGGTTATTTCGGATTTAAAGGTTAAGAGGAAAGACATTGCACGATGATTGAGATGGTGAACAGATTAAAGTTTTTAAATGAAATTCTTTATAAACGCAATCAGTCAATACAGACCATTCACATGTTAGCACCCAAATGCGCAACGTATCATGGTAGATCAACCTTTGCTAATCCAAAGTACTGCAAGCAAGCTCAATCTAATAAGCCCTGTTTGTATCAGATCCCATATGATACTTCTGATCCTGCAAACAGATTTGCCCCTGATGGGGAAGAGATAGTCACTCTTTCAGAGGAGAGTAGATCAAAATTGATAAAGACACAGTGGAAAACACATTAATTACACATATCAAAAAAATGTCGCTATTGAAAATTTCAAACCACCATCCAAAGCCTATCTATAGATCAGTTGGAACGTGCTAAGGAATATAGGAGACAATGGTGAGAAAACAGTTTGTTAGACAAAAACAAACATTGCTAAAACATTGGGCTTTGCTTACCCATGTCTATAATACATTAGTAAAAGTAAGACTACTTATAACGAATGACAAATACAACTTCATCATTTTAGAACCAATTTGTCATAACAAACTTGGTCTAGATCCATAATAGTAGTGCATTCCTAACCCAACTGCCAAGTGGATGAAGTTTTGATCAAAATTCTTTTAATGCCTCTTTCAGACAATACAATTTGACAGTCATTGTTTATATTTCATGAACTAAAACGGAAATGAATGACGATTTGGAGTACGTTAATTTCCCTTGAAAAGGAGCTTGAGAACTTGAATACAGAAAAGGCTGATTTTTCACAAACATATATGATTGCTTCTCGAAAGAGTGTGTGTCTAAAGATGTTACATGTTCGTTATTTGCATCTTGTCTGATTTAACTGATATTACTGAATTGCAACTGCTTATATCTTATAAAGTCAAAGAATGTGAATGTCTTGCACAAAAGCATTCGAAAACAACACTGAAGCTGTTTCAAAGAAGTCATAATAATTTGTTAAACAGTTTTGCTAAACTTGAAAAACATCAATTTCTCTTGAACTTCTTTAAAACATTGTAGAAGACAGATGAAAAAACAAACCCAAGTTTGCAAGGAAATGCTTCAAATGTATTCGAAAATGAACGTGAACAATATCATGAAAATCAAGATTTGAAAGCTCAATTGCTAGAAAGAACATGGTGATAAATGAGTTAAAGAAATCATTACTGGGTAACAAAAAGGAAAAGTTGTGGAAACTCAGTTTGATAAATCATCTGTTGTTCGACAACCAAATGCTCAACGGATTCCAAAACCATCAGTTTTAGGAAAACCGACTCCTTTTTCAAATTCTCCTGAAATGAGAAGTTTTCAAACAAAACAGTCGGTTAATAAAACTAATGTGTCGGATGGTTTATTTAAACCAGTCACTCAACAGAATTTGCCTCAGAAAAGAAACCAAGCGATTCGAAACACAAATGTGCTTAAACCAGGAATGTTTAGAATTGCCTCCACCACAACACAAACTAGAACACCACAGTTGCCTCATGCTTCTAGGAATACTAATCCTCACATGTCTAAATCTTCAGGAGTAATTCACACTACTAGTGTTAGCAGACCACAGCTTAAGAGCTATCAAGTGAAAGACAAGGTCGTGCCAAACATTAGTCACGTGAAGTTTACAAAGAAGGAATTAGAAGACCATCCTAGGATTTCTAGTATTTCTAAGAAAACAAAGTCTGTAACTGCGTGTAATGACAGTTCAAACTCCAGAACTTCGAATGTAAATGCTGTTTGTGCAGAGTGTGGAAAATGTGTGTTTAATTCAGATCATGATGCTTGTGTTTCTAGATACTTGAAAGACGTGAATGCTAGAACTAAGAAGCCTAAGGTAGTGCCTATTAGTGCTAGTACACCCAAGAGAAAAGCGAACAAATCTGTTGCAACACCCCATAAGAAAACAGTTGCACCAGATACCACTATTCAGAAATCCAAGAGTTACTATAAGGAGTTGTATGAGAATACAAATCAGGAATGGAAATGGTGGATAGCTAAGAGATGTCCAACAGGTTATACATGGACACAAAAGCCACTAAGGACCAAACAGATATGGATGCCTAAGATTAGGAAAGCTAATGAATCAACAAGTATTAGTCCAACTATAGACATTGTCTCTAGGATAACTAATGTCTTGAAGATATCAAATTCCTTAGGATCCACTTTGTCCAATGTTCCATCGTCCTCTAATTCTCTTGCAGATTGTACAACTCATCCTATTCATTGTTGACTCTGGATGCACAAAGCACATGACGGGCAATCTAAAGCTTTTGTGTAATTTTGTGGAGAAATTTCTGGGTACTGTTCGTTTTGGAAATGATCAGTTTGCTCCTATTCTTGGTTATGGAGATCTGATTCAAGGGAATGTCACGATCAAACGGGTTTATTACGTCGAAGGCCTCAATCACAATCTTTTCTCGGTTGGTCAATTCTGTGATGCTGATTTGGAGGTTGCTTTCAGGAAATCTACTTGTTTTGTGAGAGATCTTCAGGGAAACGATTTACTAACTGGTAATCGTGGATCTGATCTCTACACAATATCTCTTCAAGAAACAACTTCATCAACTCCAATCTGTTTCATGGCTAAAGCTTCACCAACTCAAGCATGGTTATGGCATCGAAGACTTTCTCATCTTAACTTCGATTACATCACCTTACTCTCAAAGAAAGATGTTGTGACAGGCTTACCTAAGTTGAAATATCAAGGATCAACCTTTGTTCGCTTGGTGAAATGAGTAAAGCAAACAGAGCTCATTTAAGTCAAAAGTTGTTCCAATTCAAAAGGAAGGCTGAATTTGCTTCACATGGACTTGTGTGGTCCAATGCGGGTTGCAAGCATAAATGGGAAGAAATATATTCTGGTGATTGTTGATGACTATTCAAGATACACTTGGACTCTTTTTCTACTATCCATGGATGAAACACCAAGTTCTCTACAAAGACTTTCCACAACCGAGATGAATCAACGCAATCTTCAAGCTCAAGTAATTACTGTTCGAACTGACAGAGACACAAAGTTCTTGAACAAGACACTCCATGCTTATTTCAAAGAAGAAGGCATTGAACATCAGACTTCCACTCCTCGAACACCTGAACAGAACCGTTTGTCAAAAGACAAAACCGCCCTTGTTGAGGCTGCTCGAACAATGCTATCAGCTTCTAAGCTTCCATTATCATTTGGGCTGAAGCAGTTGCAACCGCAGCTAAACCAGAACAGATCAATCATCATATCCTCAGGAAAGACGGCATATCACCATCATTAATGACAGGAAAACCTCAATAAAACCTCTTTACAATCTTTGGTGTGCATTTGTTACATAACTAGAGATGGGGAAAAATCTGGATAAGATGAAAGAAAAAGGGGATCCATGTGTCATGGTGGGATAATGTCTACTCAGTCGAAGGATGTCGTGTATACAACAAGAAACATCTTAATAGGTTTGAGTCCATTCATATCAAGTTTGATGAAATCAAAGAAATGATGTCTGATCATAACAGTTTAGACCTCGCACCACCACGACAAGAGACGTCTGTTGAAAATGTCTCTTCAGGTCTCGTTCCTCAAGGACAAAAGGCGTCAGATTATGACAACTCTGACCCCGTGCCCCCAAGACAAAATGTTGTTCCTACAACAAAGACGACAGATTCGTCACAACAAGGGTTAGAATTTCTCTTCAGTCCTTTACTTGAAGAATATTACAACCAATAACACGGTCATTGCTGATGACAACAACAATGATCAAGCATCAAATGCCTCATTTCAAGAAGCTTAAATTTTATCAATCCTTTTTGTACACGGGTACAAGAAATTGGTGAGTCTTCCTCACGCAACATTGATAATACCGATGTTCATTCATTTGTACCACAAAGTCAAGATTACCGATGGACAAGAGATCATCCATTAGAACAAGTTCGTGGAAATCCAACCATGCCAGTTCAAACAAGACAACAATTTTACCAACAGAATCCTGAAATGTGTAATGTTCGTGCTCACGGTGAGTATTGATTGAACCGAAGAAACTAAGGAGCAATGGGCTGATATCTGCAAAGATCGAAGCAATGCAGGATGAACTTCAACCGTTCGACAACTAAAAGTCTGGGAACTTGTCGACAAACCATTTTGGCAAGATGAATATAAAGCTAAAGTTGGTTATGAACTTACAAGACATTCAATATCTTTAGCTCAAGAAAAAGGATAGTGTACGTTTCAGTGCGCTTACCCTTACCGTTAGAAGAGAAGTCCTCTAACATCTGGTTTTTCAAAAAGTTGAACACGATTTTTTAAGAATTTCTCGATGACAATTCATAATCTTTCAAAATTGTGTGTTCAACACTCCATCCCTCACAGTGTTTTCAAAAGACAACAATTTCTCAATTGGTCCTATTTTTGAGGGGGAGTTTTTCGAAAAACAAAGTTTTAATGTTCTTGGATACATCATCAACGACCATTCTTATGTATTCAAAACATTATTAAAATGTTCCAAACCATTCATGCTGATCATATTTTCTCCCATAGATTTTTCAAGACATATTTTAATCACAAGGTATTTCAAAAACTAAGTGTTTATTATTTAAAATAAGGGGAGAAAATGTAATTAAAATATGATCTATTCGACTCAATGTGCTGAACAAAAAGAAAAGGTTTTATGGTTCGATCTTATACCCAACAACATCTTAATTTCATGACGATTCTGAAGTAATAAGGTGGTTAGGTTAGGAATCAATCCTATGATCCAACCAGAACTGGAGGATCTACCCAAGGATAATCCAAAGTTAGAAATAGCAGTCCTTAGGTATGATTGGAGATGAATGTATATGGGAATAATGCCGACTAAGATTGAGCTAACACTGGAACAATCACAACAAGGTGTTAGTAATGACGTCTTGGTAAGCATTGAAGGCGTTGAAGAATTAAAAAGAAATGTATGGATAAAGGGTGTAAACAAAGAAGCCCTCCACATAACTTAAGCTAGAAACCGGGTCAATACATATGCTGCCAGAATCATAAGTTGATTGCTGACATTGAAAATGACACCCAGTGATGCAATGCACAACCCTTCCCAGCCATTCGAGTTTCTCTCAACAGAAACTTGTCTCATTTGTCACGGAGATACACACGTTATCTATTGACATCTTACTCTAAGATCGTTGATATTGAATAGGTGGCAGTCTGCTCTAGCCTCCGAGTACTAAAACCAAAATGCACTAATCGAGTCTAGAGCCCAAAGATCAATCTAAATCTCGTTAGGACACATTCCATTTCAAACACTTGTTGAACATCATCAAGTTCACAAGCTGTTAACAAGAGTCCTACGCAATATCCTTGTGATATTTGCCAGAACATCCGAGTGATACTATAAGTATTCACAATGAAGATGGAAATCCTGCTTGAGTCAGCATCAAACAAGCTCTTGGTAGGTGACTTGCGAGATTCTATATGAATCAAACTTGTGACAACTGGATATCGATTTGGTCCAGTAAATGAATTGACGGTTGATGAATTTTGATAAAAAGATTAAAACTCCCGATGTGTTACAAAAACGCTTTTACAAGTAATACGTCGATTGATTTTCAAATCAATTTTCTCGATTATCACTAACGTAAACCTGCAGGTTAAAACGGTGGTGACGGTATCCCAATCAACCAAAGTCGATTCATTACCACATATTCATGCTCATTCTACAAAGATAAAATTCACATTTTAAATGCTCAAATCTCGAAGACAGTACAATCAAGAAAGCTCAAGATTTAAACGACAAAGACTTCCGCAAACTCTGATTGAAGCTTTCCAGATAATCGCAAAAGAATATTGCATTGGTGGTCAAATGACACAAGATGTCGCAAGATGGCATAGACGATAAGACAATGACAATGGCGCAAAGACTTAGATCGCTCAAAGCATGAAGGAACTAAAATTAATCGAAGACAAAGGACCAAGAACACTCGAGCTTAACTCGGTCAAAAGCAATCTCACTGAATCTCATGTGAAGGAGGGTCATTTAATGAACTCAACTTCGGAGATGAGGAGGAGTGAGTTTGTTAGCCCTCAATTTTATTTGAGTCAATAAAGGGTAGCTGTTCCCGTGTTCAGACCTCATCTTCGGGGATGTACTTGGTTAGCTTCAATTATTGAGTCGAACAAGGAAGTTCGGTCACTCTACGATGGAAGCTTCGGTCTTTACATTAGTTATGTTTTGTAATAGTATAATATCGGTGGAAATCGGGCTCGATAGTGTGAATCTAATATTGTATATGTTTCGGGTTTAATCCAAGCTCAAACAACGTGCCCGTGGTCCTAGTTAAATATCCCGCGGTACCTTTAGCGTTGACGGGGTATGGTATATTATATAAGCCTTTTTCCTTTCACATTAGAAAAAGATAGTTGTTTCATTTTATAATCTTTCTCTTTTTTCTTTTCTCTTCATTTCTCTATCCTCGTTCTATCTTTCTAAATCTCTAAACAACCTCCTTTCTCTTTTCTAGTCCGATTTCGTGTATGATATATATGAAGTGAAGTGTTACGGGATCCTACACTAATCAATAGGTATGTGTTACTATATGTTTCGCTAGTGTTTTAAAAATCCAAAAATGTCCAAAAGTGTCCGAAAACCCATTTTACTATTCACATAAGCAACTATTCACTTGGGTTTGCCGAAAAATGTTTCAAGTTTCATTTGGCTATAACTTGGTCGTTTTAAGTCCAATTTTAATGTGCGATATATGAAAAACTATCTATTCGAAACGAGCTCTTCAAAAACTACCTTTACGCCTAATGAAAATATTTTTAGGTCGACCAAAACCCCAAAACAAATTCGGGACAGCAAGCATTTTTTTATCAAAAACGCAACCAAAATCCATCCAAACTTCACAATAGTGCCTAATCTAGCCTAATTTCCATTCACAACTAATCCACAACAAAACCATACCTAAATCTAACCAAATTCCTTCATTTCTATTGTTGTTACTCTCATTCAACTCTCATCTCACCAAGAACATAATATTTAACTAGTGAAACAAAGTAGCATCATTATTTCTGAAATCTTGTTTTATAATCTTTTAAAAATTAAAACACAACATGAGGATGTATGGATCTTGAACATATAAAAAAACATAAGTAAACCACAAGAAAAATTCAAGACACTTACAAGAATGAAGAACAAGTAGAGAAATCACAAGATCTATACCCTAAAATAATAGATCTATAAAACTCAACAACAAATCTTGAAAACCTAACTTAGATCTTGAAGAAAAACCTTTAAACTAAAGAACCAATACTTGCGAACACCTTAGGTAGCCTTAGAAATGAACTTGGAATGAGTGAATCTTAAATGAAATCAAAACTATAGAAAGTATATGTATGTATGTGTGTGCCGTGAGCAAGAGGAGAGAAAAAACAGAGTTGTGTGATTTTTGAGGCTATGAAATAAGAATGAAACCCTAAGTTATGAGAATGCAAGGTATTTATAGGAAAAGACTAGGTTAAGGGCTCATGACTAGTCAAATATATGTAACCAAATGGCTAAGTGACCAACACACACCAAAGGTGTGTGTGG